>JAQZBX010080203.1:0-13851 GCA_029593785.1 Cabassous unicinctus
GAAACCACCTCCTACCATCATATCTTTTTGTTTTTCTGTGTGTGTGTGCTAAGTTTTCACTTTGACACTTCATTCCAATTATTCTATTTCCTTCCTGTTACCTGTGTTCCCTTAGAAAAAAAAAATAGGGCCAGAGAAAAGGAAAGAGGTAAGAAGAGAGAAAGGATAATAGTAATAATAATAATAGTAAAAGGTAGAAGAGGAACCATATAAGACCTAGGAAAATAAATAATTAACTCAAGTAAGAAGTGCAGAGGAGTAAAATAAAAAAGTGGAGTGTAAACAATGAGATGAGAAATCGAATAGAGAAAAATAGATAGGATGAATTAAAAGGCCAGAATGATGAGAAGAGAGAGACAGTAAAGAAAAGACAAATAGAAAAAAAAAAGTAAAAAAAGAAAGAAAACAGAGAAAAAAGGAATGAGAAATAAAGACAAGGAAAATTAAAGACCAAACAAAACTAGGTTTTAGCAAGTAAACTAAGTTAAATTTTTAAAAAAGATCTTTTTTAAAGAAAAATAAGAGATCCCAGAAAAGCTAATACAAAACGAATGTCTACATGTTCCCTGTCCTAAAGTATCAGCTGCATGTCTGATAACCTGGTGGATCACTTCCCTAAGAAGAGCCAGAATCAAACCAGGGACCTTGTATATTCAAAGAGAGAACTCCTCCACTGAGGTAAACTTTCTCCTTGGGTCAGTTAGCCTTTCAGAAAGGTATCCGCCCACTTTCTCTCAGGCAGGTTAGAATCTTTGCTGTTGGCCAGAGTCCTGCTGATTGGGCACCTGTCTGTCCCTGCCCCCTTTGTATTCTAACTGTTTTCTCTCCCAGGGCAGCTGGGCATGGCACCCTGTGTGAGTGGATCCTCCCTCCCCTCTCCTGGTCAGGTTGAGGTCCCTTCAGAGATTCGAAGAGGACAGTGGTGACTGAATTCACTGCAAACAAATGACTCTCAACCCTCTTCCAGACTCCTCTTCCTCCCAGGGGACCCTAAATAAGCCCTTGAGAGTTTACTGAGGCTTTCTATTGCCAGCGTCCCTTAGGAAGGTTGGAATTTTAATAGTTCTCAACACAGGCCTAGTCAATTGCTTGTCTCAGCCCTCTCCCCACCCAAGTTCCTCTCTCCCAGGGTGTGTGGGTATGGCTAAATGATCAGATTACCCTCTCCTCTCTTCCTGGGACCTCCTGGGTGCCAACTGGTATGTTCCCCCAAGTTCAAAGGGGGCCCCGGTCCCAAACCCACAGATAGTAAATCACTCTCCACCCTTCCCCAGAACCCTGTTCATGTCAGAGAACGCTCCCTCCCACTGGGTAGCTGGTGGGAATCAGGGGGTGCGTGGAGCCTACCACCATATCTTGAGGATGCTTTCCCAAATTTTCTTCTAAAAGTTTTTTGGTCCTGAATTTTATGTTAAGGTCTTTGATTCATTCTGAGTTCATATTTGTATAAGGTATGAGATAGGGGTCCTCTTTCTTCTTTTGGATTTGTGTATCCAGTTCTCTAAGAATTTTTGAAGAGACTGTTCTGAAACAGCATGATATTGCCATAAAGATAGACATATTAATCAATGGAATCAAACTTAGACACTCAACTCTATGGGCAACTGATTTTTGACAAGGCTACCAAGTCTACTCAGCTGGGACAGAACATCTCTTAAGCAGATTCATTTTTAAATGATTAATTTGGTTGCAGTAAAAGAATTAAATATCCATTTCACGTATAAAAATAAAACTTCTTAATTCATCCAATGAGGCCCTGTGTGGCTTGATCTCTGGGTATCTCTCCAACCTACTTTTACAGTGTGTTGACACTGCTATCTGGTTCCTGGCTCTCTGGTCTCTTTCAGTTCCTTAACCTGCACCACTGTTACTCTTTTTCTGAATCTTGAGACATCCTATTCCTTGGCCAGAATATTTTTCTTATCCTGCTTTATCTTACAGATCTCAGAGAAAAATGTTGATGGCATTAAATACCCATACTATATGATCTCAGATCCCATGTGTAACTAGCTTATGGAACTCATCACAGTTGCAATATTATGTTCATGAGACTGATTAGCTAATTAATGTCTGTCACATCCCCAGCTGGTAAACTTCATGAAAGCAGTATCTACATCTGTTTTTTTCTTATTACCAGAGACATGCACAGTGTTTCATATACAACAGTTAATCTTTATTGACTATGTGAATGAATGGATAAATTAATTTTTATGGTATATCAATGTTGTTTGTTGGAATTTATTTGTTTACCCTTTAAATGTATTTTGCTTTTATAATTTTGTTTAAATTGAATGATTATATTTTGAATTATGTTTATACTACTGATAATTAAATTGCAGCTTGGGTGAAAGGTCTGTCATTTATTTTCATTGAAAGGAAACTAAACTTTTCATTTGGAAAAAATTGGCAGACTTGGTATACTAAAAATATTTACTTCACAAGATATAAATATATGGGATATAACACACATTTTAACACCTTTTTAACACCTTTTATTAGCTTTCAGGACAATGAGTAAAATTCACAGAAGCCAGAATGAATTGAGAATAGAATCAGTGGTGGTGAGTGTGTGTTGAGGCCAGTAGTCCCCCTAAGATTAACCTAGAACCTCAGAGATAATCATCTGTTTGGGAGATGGGAAACCAGTGATGAGGAATTCACAAGGCCAGGGGTTAAAACCAAGATTCTCCCATAGAGTTAGATTGCTGAATGGCTACAACCACTTTGGAAGAACAGAACTGGAAAAAAATCAAACTACTATATCTAGGTTTTGGCTCGTGTGGTTCATAGAAAATTTTTAAAATGTCATCTTGGAATTCATGGCAATAGGCACTTGCTCATATCCAGTTGGGGTTAAAATTTACACTGCCTTTGTAGATTATAATATTGCAGGCCAAAAATAAATTTAAAATGCATCTAGGTTGGAAGCAAACTTAGGGGCAGGCCTGGGACAAGAGAACAAAAATACAAGATATAAGAATGAACTCTCAAACATCCAAGCCTCAAAAATTTTCCCAAAAGTCCTGGTTTATATAAATTTTCAGGAAAATAAGGAAGCAAACTCTCAAACACAGGTGGAAACATAAGACCATAAGAAAGAACCAGCTGTCAGAAGGAGCAGGAATATTAAGTATACTCAATTTCATATATTAGAATTGCTTGATACAGATTATAAAGTAAGTGCATTAAATAGTTCAAAAAGTAAAGGAGAAAATTTAAACCATGGGACTGTGAAGATTAAAATAAATAAATAGAAAATGAGGAGAAACTATTAACCTAGATTGAATGCATACCAAAATATTTCCAAGAATGAAAGCAAACACGACGATATATATATAAATTCTGACTATTTTAAGCAGTAATGAAATATAATCTGTGGGATTCAAAAGATAGACTTATTTACTGGGCAGCAGCAAACAATAAAGAGAGAGGAGATAATGTTAAATTTTTTTTTAAAAATCCTTGCACTGTTTTTGGGGACAGTACAAATATTGACTGACTTTTGACCTTTTGTAAGATTAGTATGAGTGTGAAAATATCAAACATTATTAATGAAATATTAAACATAAGATTCATATTTTAAAGTTTTCAGGGGAAAAAGCTTAACAGAAAACCCTTAGATAGCTTTTACTATGTGCCAAACAACATTCATATTTGGTTATGGATATTACATCATTTAATGATCACAACAACTATTACTGCCACAATTTTACATGTGGAACAACTAAGATAAGAGCCACTAAATGAGTTGTCCCACAGCACAAAGATAGTAAGTGGTGGAGATGGAAATGATGATACAAATACCCTAACTCCAGTTTGTTATAGTACCTGGAAATATTATTCAATCAATCCAAAATACAACAATAAAAATTTAGAAAAAATAAACCTGGAAAAAGGTGCTCACAAATGGAAGGCTCTGTTTAGCATCTTTCGAATTTCTTCATTTTTTTTTTTAAAGATAAATCCATCATTCAATCAAAATATTTCAAACTTGGAAAGAGACAGCTCAATATAGTAAAAAATAGCAAATATCAGACAATAGGAGATCAAAGTAATTCAGATGTTAAAGTCATCTGAAAAATACTTTAAAATATTTTTGATTAATATATTATAGAAAGCAGGAGAAAAGATAGAATACATTAAATGATAGGGAGTTTCACTAAAGAATTGGAATTTATATAAATAATTACTAGTAAATTCTAAACTTGACAAATTAATTACTCTTTAGATACGTTTAAAAGCTGATAGTAGGATTAGTGAACTGAAAGACAGGTCACTGTAAAATGTACCAACAGAAGCATGGAGGAAAAAAATGAATGGACAATACTGAAGCTAACATTAGAGAAATGAGAGACAATAAAATTTCAAACATATGTGTGTTAGGATTTCCGGGAAAAAGTGGAAAAATAATGGGAATTAAGCAATATATGAAGTGAAAAATCACAAGAAACTTTAAAACTGACGATTGGCATTGACTCATACAGATTCAAGAGTTCTTAAAACTCCGATTAGGATAAACACAAAGAAAACTACACTGAATTATATGATTAATTTTACTCAAATTCAAAGTCAAGAGAAAAATTTCAAAAGTAGCCAGAGAAAGATACACATTACATAGAACAAAATTAGTAGTGACAGCTGACTTCTTAACAGAAACAATGAAGTCTCTAAGACAACATGAACTTTAAAGTGCTGAAGGAAAACAACTGCCCACCACAAATTTCATATTCGGTGTGTGGAGTGGATGTGTGTGTGTGTATGTGTATGTGTCTAATAATGGCCTTCAAAAGTGAAAGCCCAAAAGAGATATTTCAATTTGTAAAGTTCATGAAGGTGTACACTTAAGAGTTGAGCATATTTTCTATATACATATTAGACTTCAATATAAAATTCACTGAAAAGTAACAAAAAGAAAGCTAGTCTTCAAACAGCATGGCTTCATTCTAGTATCTTCCAGTTCACAGAGTGAAAGAAGTTAAATGATAATAGAATTTTGACAGAAAGTTGTGAAAATACTGTTGAAGAAAAGGTACCAGGAAAATAGACTAATTAGAAACTAACACAGTTAACATAATGCGAACTCAGAGTTGAAGACCAATATCAATTCTACCACATGGACTTCTGAATAAAAGAAGAACAATTTGGAGACTGAACATAAAGGAGAAAAGAAATGTCCAGTGTTTGGCTCCCATGTCATTGTGCCAAATGTTTTTCCTTAGAAAGTGAAAAATATTATCTAACACAGTAATTGCTGCATCTTCACATATTTGTGAAATTCCGTAGGCAAATGGAATCAACATACAAATTATATAAATTCTGCCCGCAATATTCATCTGAGAAGCCACTGCTATTTCTTGTAAGGAAGGCTCTTCTTCCACAGGTAGGTAGGTTTCTTTATTCTGCAAGTGTTCATAACTCTGAAAACTCCATTTATTTGTGCAACTCTATGTATTATAAGAATTAGATTTATTGCTGTGATGATCAAATGTCTAGATGGAAAGAATGATGTCAATAAAAAGAAAAGTATAGAAATTTATTATGTGAGATACTGTTACTTATGAAAGTTGTTGAGAAATGGGTATAGATGACAAAGAAATCAAAATATATTGAATAGTATGCTCTAGGATCCTTCATAATATGCACATGCACACACACACACACACACACACACACACAATGATAATTAACATTTATTAAGGGTTGCATGTAAGCACAGTGTTATACATATTGTAAACATTATTTTGTGCAATTCTCAAAGTAACCCTGTTAGGCAGTACTCTTATTATTTCTAATTCAAGAAGAAATTGAAATTCAGAACTATTTACAAACATACCTTCAATTACTCAGACCAGAAATGTTAAAGACAGAATATGAACTCAACAAATTGACTCCAAAGTACTTGTTTTTACCAGTATACTTGACTGTCCATAATTGTACATAATAGACCCCTGCACTAAACTGGAAAAAAACATATTATTTTCCTTATCTACAGGGTCAAGAATACCATACTATTGGTTGGAGGGTCAAATTAGTTAATACTTAGAAAGCATTTTAATCAGAGCTTGGCATTTTACACACACAATGTAAGTGTTGCTATTATTTTAAAAAAATAAATTAGTGATAAAATTGAAACTCAGAATCAACTTGCCCAAGGAGCAGAACAGCATCTCAGAAATGTCTAACTACTCATGAATGGGTTTGTAGTAAAGCTATTGGAGCTTCACTGAAACCCATTTCAGAATGTCCCACTGTAAGTTACATGGTTGATAAATTTGCCAAAGCCCATATGTGGACCTGTGAAATGTGCACTTCACTGTATAAATTTCAATCTCAAAAGAGAACAGTAAACAAAACATAAGCAAAGCTAAAAAGTGAAGGGAGCCTGACATGTAAGAGCAAACATGGTAATATCACTAAAATGATCAGATTCAACTTCATGTTGTATAAATCACAAATTAAACTTTTGTTGCAGATATGCATATGTAAATAACAGTCTCCATAGGATGTCCTTAGTGAAGACAGATGATATCCATGAAGAAAAAATACACCTACATGTGTTAGTTAATATCATTTGTGTCAGTTTTATCTTTGCTGCAAGTAACAAAAGTCAGCTCTGACTATGCTAAGTAAAAAGGAACTGGTCGGGCTGAATACTGCAACTCACGATTAACTTGCAACCAGAAAACAAGGCACAGAGAGCAGAGAGCAACCCAGAGAGGTTTGGAGGCTGAGTAGTGCTAGCCACAGAGCCAGTGTACATTCCTAGGATTAGTCTGGTTTTTAAGCAATGGCTGCCATCAGTTTACTGTGTAACTATTTTCTTCACCTTGGGTCACTCACTTACTTAAGATAACCATGGGCAAGCATTGGTTCCCTGCCTCCTCCTCTATGAATCAAGGATCTCTCCATTCAAATTTCATATGAAACCAGAAAAGGATGACCAAAAGAGAGAATTTCCTTCATTTAGCTCCATGCAGTGACACATGCCCTCTAAAATAATGCAGTACTATTGGCTGGAGAAATTTGAATCTTGACAACTACCAAATGCAAAGTTCCAAACGTTTTTCAAAATAACAATAAAAGAAATATAAAAGAATCACCCACGTGCCTCTTTGAGCTTTCTATTCTAATAAGTTTGTAGGTTTATGAAAGCATCAAATTAACCCAGCTTGACTACACAAAATTAACTTGTTGGGAATAGTTTGGTCAATATTATTCAAAACAACACGTATGGGAAATTATATAATATTATTTTCTTGCTCTCCACTCATGCCTTGCTCCCATTTTAATGGATGACAAGGAAATATTTTCCATCCTGCAGATTATCTTTGTGACAGGTATGTCCATAAAGTACATTTTTCAAATAATTGGCAGACACAAAGAAGAGAAGAAAGGAGTAAATGGATGAGGAATGAAATGATTAAGAAAAAAGAATGATTCAAAAAAAATTAGTAAAAATAGTGTTAAAAAGAAGAAATTTGGTAGGAAGATCTTTACTGTAAACGTAAAATTTATTGATTTTGCATTTATAACAAAATTCAAAATAAATACAAAGTTCTCATCTCCCATCCAAGGAAATTATGAGAAGAAACTTCACCACAGTGACTAAATTTATTCTTCTTGGACTCACTTACTGCCTGGAATTGCAGATCTTCTTCTTCATGCTATTCCTGGCGGTTTACATGGTCACAGTGGCAGGGAATCTCAGCATGATTGTCCTCATCCAGGTCAATGCCCAGCTCCACATTCCCATGTACTTTTTCCTGAGCCACTTATCCTTCGTGGATCTGTGCTTCTCTTCCAATGTGACTCCAAAATGTTGGAGATTTTCTTATCAGACAAGAAATCCATTTCCTGTGTTGCTTGTCTGGCACAGTGTCACCTTTTTATTGCCATGGTCCACGTTGAGATCTATATCCTGGCTGTGATGGCTTTTGATGGGTACATGGCCATCTGCAACCCTCTCCTTTATGGCAGCAAGATGTCCAAGAGGGTCTGCACATCCCTTATCGGGGTGCCTTATGTGTATGGAACACTCACTGGGCTGATGGAGACCTTGTGGACCTACAACCTAACTTTCTGTGGCCCCAATGAAATTAACCACTTCTACTGTGCTGACCCTCCGCTGATTAAGCTCTCTTGTTCTGACACCTACAACAAGGAGTTGTCAATGTTTGTTGTGGCAACTTCTCCTACTGTCTTTTTATCATCCTCACTTCTTATAGCTACATACTTCCTGCCTCCTTGAGGATCCCTTCTACAGAGGGGAGGTGCAAAACTTTCTTTACCTGTGGCTTCCACTGACAGCTGTCACTACAGTTATCCCCATGTTGAACTCTATGATTTATAGTCTTAGAAATAAGGATGTGAAAGAGGCATTAACCAAAGAGCTGTTCGGAAAAAAATTACATTAAAAAAAATCCTCTCTCCTCTTTTCTCCAAAAGATTTTGCTAGACCTTTTCCTTAATGTTAAGGATAGATTTAACGGTTTAATAAGAAATAAGATGCACAGAGGTGATCTCTTTGTCTTTTTTATAAAATTAAAAAAATATAGAAAATCTAAACCTATAAGCCACAATTTTGATTACAATGTTTTCATATTTGTTGTAGGCATTTTGTTGTTAAATAAATATTTTTATTTCTTTGACTTTTAGGCCACAGGAGATTTAAACCTTTGTTTCCCTAGGTGTTGTGTGGGGCATGTGGTTATATCTGGACAATAAGTTAGATTTGATTTCACATGTTTTGCTTCTCAATTGAGCATTTGTTATGAGAGGATTAGTAGGTGGTCTTTTTTAAAAATTATTTTCATGGTGAAGAGCAAGACTTAAGATAGTGGCTGCTCAGGCAGCATGGTTTCTTGATTGAGGAGAGATGGATCAGATCCTTCAGACAACTCACATCAGACATGTATGATGTGTGAGAAATATATCTTTGTTTATATAAACTTCCACAATATATTGAGTTTGCTGTTTCCCCACAAAGAATTTGCCTCTTCTACCTGACACAATAATAATTTATATATAATTCAAACATATATCTCAAAAATGAACACACTGACAGATAAAGAAATCACATTTGAAATTATATTTTCTGTTCTTCTTGTATTTTCTATGCATTTACATATAAATGTTTAATTAAAATTATTTATTGTAAATATTATTCGGCTAAGTAATGCACTATGGATGCAACTCTTGCTGCACAATTATTTAATTTTCATAAAATTATCTCCAGTTTTCCTTTTGAAAAAAAATATCTACTTTTCCTTAAGCACTTGCAGAGAACTATATAGCTCCTCTCAGTAGGTTCCCATCATATAGTTGGTCTATTATTTCCACATTTTTCCTTTGGAGGTCTTCTGACTTATTATTTTCTACCTTGATTGCTTTCTAGGAATGCTGCAAAATTGTTATCTACACATAATGATTTTATCATATAATGAAACCTTTTCATATATTTAGCATTATTTTTTTCACCAGTCATTTTGTTTTAAAGAGGAAATTCAGCAGTTAAGACAGAAAACATTGTTATTATATTTCAGAATAGAAATTTGGATAGTGGGATACCTATGCTAAGAATAATAAAATCATATCAGATACTGGTAAATGCTACATTGAAGGTAAAGTGGGACAACATAGAAGAGAATGACTCGCAAAGATCAGAAGTGAGAGGTGTAGTAAGGTGTAATAATATGATCTTTCCCATGGATGGGAAGGAGGAGGGGATATTGGAGTTGAGCCTACATGGTGAGAAGGCAGCAAACTTAAGCAGATCTTGGGAAACTGAGGCCAGCAAAACAAATACCATGTACAAAGTTTCAGCAATGTAGCACAGCATGTTAGAGTAGCAGAAAGAAGGGAAATAAGGCTGAGCTTAACAAATGGGAGAACAATAGGACTTGTGGTCAGAAAGGTGATTCTGCCATGGGTGGCCAGAGATGATGGGTTAAAAGGACTGTAGCACTTCTGCTTACATGTCCATATTTCACTTGGTACCTTAACATAAGTGGTCAGTACTACTTCAGGTTAGACAGAATGAGAGAATTAGTAATTTGCTTAATGAAATTTAGAACTAGTATTAGTATTAGGATTACTATTTGACATAAATAAAGTTTTATGGAACAATTAGTAGATTTTCCTACTGGCCAACTCTAAGTTCCTTCCACACTTCCCTAGATGATTTAAGATTTTGCTGGGGCATTGTTCCCCCCAACAATTCTCCACAAATACTATCAGTTTCTGTTAAATACAACATCATGGTTCACCCACAGGTTTATAAATCTATCGCTGCTTATGTTAAATCAATACTGGAATTATCTGTACATGCATCTGTTTTGTCTAGTATTCTAAGAATTTCCTGAAGGAAGGGACAATGTCCATTCATCTTTTTATCTTTGCCAACTCAAGGTAAACTCAAAGAAAACTTATACCACATTATGTGAGTCATATTATTCAAATTCAAAGACAGGAGAAAAATATCAGAGGTAGGCAGAGAAAAAAGGAACATCCTAGAATAGAAAATCATTACTCCCTACAGCTTATTTCTTAATAGAAACAAGTAAATTACATGACCTTTATGTTTTTAATTTTGTCCTTTTTTTCTAATTATTTGTCCATTTATTTATTTATTTTTAAAGAAGCTTTAGATTACAAAAATGTTACATAAAAATAGAGGGGATTCCCATTTACCCCACCCCTCCCCCTCCTACACTTTCCCATATTAACATCTTTCATTAGTGTGGTACATTTGTTACACTTGATGAGCACATATTGAAGCAGTACTACTAACCATGGACTAAAGTTTACATTTTAGTTTACACTCTGCCCTATACAATTTTATAGGTTATGATAAAATATATAATGGCCTGTATCCATCATTACAAAGTTATGCAGGACAATTCCAATGTCCCGAAAAAGTCCCCTTGAAGTGTTAAAAAGAAAATAACTGCCCACCAAATATTTGATATCCGTATTTGAAGCATATGTGTGTTTGTAAGAAGGACCATGAAAGTCAAAACCAAATAAACAAGAACAAAGAACTAAGAAAATGTGACACCAATAGACTCACATTAAATAAAAAAAGATAAATATCATTCTTCAGGCAGATGCAGGCACACAGTGATACATCAATGAAATTTGTTAAAAAGGTGGTACTGAAAAGCAATGGGGAAAGATGACCCCTTAAACAAATGCTTTTGGCTATCTAGAATATCCATGTGGAATAAATCAGTGATCATCCCCAGACTCATCATAGACAACTATCAATTCCATATAGTTTAATTTATCTAAAGTCAAAAATAAATATATAAATCTTCTAGAAGAAAGCATAAGAAAATATGTTCAAAAACTTGAGAAGGCAAGTATTTTTTAAACAAGACACAGTGATAAATCACACTGTCTTTACATTAACAACTGTTCTTCATCAAAAAAAACATAAGAGAGTCAAAAATTAAGGCACAGAATGGGAGGAGATTACTGCATGATACATATGTAATGAAAGTTTCATATTCAGAATATTTTATATAAAAGTTCTATGAATAAATCAAAACCAGATAACTTATTAAAATAGCAAAAATTATATAGGTGCATTTCAAAAATAAACTTCGAAAAAAGAGCCAAATAAACACAGGACTGTATATTGGACTTCAGTGATCATCAAAGAAATGCAAATTACAACTAAAATAAGATATCATTCTCTAAACACATATACTAGAATGAAAATACTAATAATAAAATGAAAATATTAAGTATTGATGAGAATGTGGAACAAGTGACCTGCATTATAATAGTGGTAGGAAGTTAAATAGATATAGCCAGTTTGAAATACTTTTTGGTTGAATCAGCTGAAGCCAAACATATGCATATAAACTTAAACCAAAATTCCACTCAATGTATAACTGGAACAAATGCATATGTATGTTCATAAAGAGATTGTGAAAGGATGTTTTTTTAGTGCTCTAATGTGGAAGCTTTCTAAATATCTAGCAACACTGAGAATTACGTGGACATTTTGGTATAGTCATAAAGTGGACTACTACCCAGCAATATTATACTATATGCTGGTTTATTTATCTTATGATTCAGAGATAATTTCATGACGGCAGTTGTCAATAACCAATTTCAAACCAGGAGATTCATAGAACAAAATTTTGCAGAGTCCTTCTTTTTGTGCTTAATTCTAAAAAGTATGCTGTCCCATTTTCACATTACAATCATGAGAGGCCATTCAGACTTGCTTTGCAAATTTTTCTTTGCTACTGAAAGAAAGATGATTTCCAAAGAACTTTAAATATTCAATTCATGCCTATCATTGCTGTAAAAGAGAAGGAAGATGAGACGTTTAAGAGTTATAGCAGGACAGATAAATGCCACATAGATTCAAGAGTTGAGATAATTGACAGTAAAATATATATTCTTTGGTTAGCAAAGCGAAAGGGGGGAAAGTATTGCATACATGAGAGTTACTAACTAGCATTCTAAAGCAGAAGACCCCACTGCGAGATGCTAATATTATAAATGAAAGGCAGCAGTCATGGATGCCAGGCACTTTTGTTGTGTCCCAGATTCTGAAATCCAGATGTCAGCAGGTACCCAGGGGGCAGGACAGGCTTCAGCTGATGCAGCAGAACAGAATTAATCACAGTTTTCCCAGTGATCTCTATATTCATCACGTTCATTGAATGAAACCTACAAACATTATGCTCAACACTCTCAGGTGTTCTAGGAGGCCAAAGATATAAATTTTAAAATAACAAATAGGTGCAATTAATAAATATATAGTGTTACAAGTGAAGATAAAGTCAACTTGTGTTGTAGTTTCTGGGGAAAGGCAAGAGGCAGGCTTCTGGGGTGTTGTTAATTTCCTACTTCATGATTTAGACATTAGTTACACAATTACATTGAGTTTCTGAAAATTCATGAATATCTACACTTAACATTTGAGCATACTTTCTATATGCATGGTAGACTTGAATTTAAACATTACTTAAAATTAACAAAAATCAAATTATTATTCAAACAATCATAGCTTCATGCCAATATCAAAGCACTGTATTGTGCACTGCACAGAGTGAGAGAGGTTGGATGATAATAGCATTTTTACACAAAGTTGTGACAATAGTGTTGAAGAAAAGTTATCAGAAAAATAGATTAATTAGAAACCAACATGGTTCACATAATGCAAAGAGAGTCCATGAGAGATATCGCATGTACAGAATAGACCTCCCAATATTAAAAGAAATAATTTGAGACCTAATACAAGGGAGAAAAGCACTACTCAGGGTGTGGCTCCCACGTGAAATCTTCACTGTGCCAATTGTTTTTTCCCCAGATGCTGAAAAACTACCTAACAAAGTAATTACTTCATTTTCATTTATTTGTGAAATCCCTTAAGGAAATCAAACAAATTATATAAATTCTGCCTGCTTTCTTCATCTGAGGAGCCCTTGATATTCCTTGTAAGAATGGCTCTTCTTCCACAGGTAGGTAAGTTTCTTTATTCTTCAAGTGTTCATAACTATGAGAACTCCATTTATTTGTGGAACTGTAAGAATTAGATTTATTGCTTTAATGACCAAACGACTAGATGGAAAGAAAAATGTCAATTACAAGAAATGTACACATTTAGTATTGAATATACTGTTTCTTGTGTATGAAAGCTATTGAGTACTGGGGATAGAAGATAGGGGAATCAAAATATACTGACTGATATGCTCTAGGATCCTGAACACACACACACACACACACACACACACTCAGACACAATGATAATTAACGTTTATTGAGGGATTGTATGTAATAAGCACAGTGATATAAGTATTGTAAACTCTATTTTGTGTAATTCTCAAAATA
>JAQZBX010080204.1:0-13857 GCA_029593785.1 Cabassous unicinctus
AGTGGAATTGCTGGATTATATGGAACTAATATAATTAGTTTTTGGAGGAGGCTCCAAACTGTCCTCCACAAAGTTTGGACCATTCTACATTCCCACCAGCAGTGGATGAGGGTTCCCATTCCTCCACATCCTCTCCAACACTTGAGGTACTCTGTTTTTTAAATAGCCTCCAATCTAATGGATGTAAGATGGTATCTCATTGTAGTTATGATTTGCAATTCCTAATAGCTAGGGATGTTGAGTACCTTTTCATGTGCTTTTAAGCGATTTGTTTTTCTTCCTTGGAGAAGTGTCTTTTCAAGAAGCATGTACATTTTTTTCAAATGGGTTGTTTGACTTTTTATTTTTGAGGTGAAGGATTTTATATATAGGTTGGGTATTAGACTCTTATCAGAGAGATGGTTGCCAAATATTTTCTGCCATTGTATAGGCTGCATTTTCACTTTCTTGATTACCTCTTTGAGGTGCAAAATTTTTAATTTTGAGGAGGTCCCATTTATCTATATTTTCTTTTGCTGCTCATTCTTTGGGTGAGAATTTCAGGAAACCATGTCCTATAACCAGTTCCTGTAGATGACTCCCTACAGTATCTTCCAAGATCTCTACAGTCTTGGCACTTATATTTAGATCTTTGATGCATCTTGAGTTGATTTTTATATAATATGTGAAGTGGTGTACCTCTCGCATTCTTTTGGACATGGATATTCAGTTCTCCAAACACTTTTTGTTGAAGAGGCCATTCTATCCTTGTTGAATGGACTTGGTGACCTTGTTGAATATCAGATGAATGTATATGCAAGGTTCTATATCAGAACTCACAATTCAGTTCCATTGGTCATTATCTCTATCCTTCTGCCAATACCATGCAGTTTTGGCCACTGTAGCTTTTTAGTATGTTTTAAAGTCAAGTTGTGTGATTCCTCAATTATTTCTTTCTTTTTCAATATATCTTTGTCTATTCAAGGCCTCTTACCCTTCCAAATAAATTTGGAACTTAGCTTTACCATTTCAGTAAAAAGTGATGCGTTGACTTTTATTGGGATTGTATTAAATCTGTACATTAGTTAGGGTAGGATAGACACCTTAGTGATGTTTAGCCTTCCAATCCATGAACAGAGAATATTCTTCCATTTATTTAAGTCTTCTTTGCTTTCCTTTAAGAGTGTTGCATATTTTTCTGTGTATAAGTTATTTACATTTTTTGCTTATATTTATTCCTAGGTATTTGATTCTTTTACTTACTATTGTAAATGGTACTTTTTTCTTGATTTCCTCCTCAGACTGCTCATTGTTGATGTACAGAAGTGTTACTGACTTTCGGGCATTGATTTTAAGCCCTGTTACTTTACTGAATTCATTAATAAGTTCTAGAAGGTTTGTTGTAGATTTCTCAGGGCTATCTATGCATAGGATCATGTTGTCTGAAAATAGTGAAATTTTTACTTCTTCCTTTCCAATTGGATGTGTTTTATATCTTTTTCTTGCCTCAGTGCTTTAGCAAGTACTTCTAACACAATGTTAAATAGGAGCAGTGATAGTTGGCATCCTTGTTTTGTTTCCAATCTTAGAAGGAATGCTTTTAGCATTTCACCATTGTATATGATGTTTGCTGTGGTGTTTTCAAATATACACTTTATCATGTTGAGAAAATTTATTTCTATTCCTATCTTTTGCATATTTTTTATCAAGAAAAGGTGCTGTAATTTTTCAAATGCATTTTCTGCATATATAGAGATGATCATGTGATTTCTTTCTTTCAATCTTTTTATGTGATGTATTACATTGATTGATTGTCTTATGTTGAATCATCCTCACATAACTGGGATGAAACCCACTTGGTCGTAGTGTATAATTCATTTGATGTGTTGTTGAATATGATTAGCAAGTAATTTGTTGAGGATTTTAGCACCTAGTTTCATTAGAGTGATTTATCTGTAATGATCTTTTCTTGTGGCAACTTTGTTTTGCTTTGGTATTAGGGTAATGTTGGCATCATAGGATGAGTTAGGCAACGCTCAATCTACTTCTATTTTTTGGAAGAGTTTGAGCAGGATTGCTGTTTGTTCTTTCCAGAATGTTTGGTAGAATTCATCTGTGAAGCCATCTGGTCCTGAGTTCATCTTAGTTGGGAGGTTTTTGATGACTGATCCATTCTCTTTATTTGAAACTGGTCTGTTGAGTTCATCAATTTCTTCTTTCATCAAAGTAGGCTGCTTCTGATTTTCTAGGAATTTGTCCATTTGCTCTAAATTATCCCTCTTCTTGGCATATAATTTTTCATAGTATCCTCTTAAGATTCGGTTTATTTCTGTAGGGTCAGTGGTGATATCGCCTTCCTCATTTCTTACTTTGCATATTTCCATCTTCTCTATTTTTCTTTATCAGTCTAGCTAAGAGTTTGTCAATTTTAGTGATATTTAAGTGCTAGTTTTGGTTTTGTTTATTTTTTCTATTTTTTAATTATTGTCTATTTCATTTAGTTCTTCTTTAATCTTTGTTATTTTCTTCTTCCTACTTCCTTTGGAGATAATTTGCTGTTGTTTTTCTAATTCCCCCAGGTGTGCAGTTAGGTCTTTGAATTTAGCTCTTTCTTCTTTTTGATATAGGCATTTATGGCTATGAATTTGCCTCTTCCTATTGCTTTTGCTGCATCCCATAGGGTTTGATATGCTGTGTTGTCATTTTAATTTTTTTCAAGTTAGTTATTGATTCCTTTTGACATATCCTCCTTGACCCACTGTTTGTTTATGAATGTGTTGTTATCTTCTACATCTTTTTGCCTAATCTGGTTCTCAGGCCCTTACTGATTTCACCATCATTTCATTATGGTAAGATAAATTACCTTGTATAATCTCAATCTTTCTGAATTCATTGAGAAATTTTCTGTGGCCTAGCATATTGTCCATATTGGAGTATGATCCTTGTGCTCTTGAGAAGAATGTATATCCTACTCTATTTGTGTGTAGTGTTCTGTATATGTGTATTAGATTCAGATACTCTCATGTATTATTCAAAGTCTGGTTTGTTGTTGATTCTTTGTTGAGATGTTCTGTCTAATGGTAATAATGGTGTATTAAAGTCCACTACTAAAATTGTAGAGACATCTATTTCTCCAATTAATTTTTCCAATATTTGCTTCATGCATTTTGAAGCACCCCAGTTAGGAGCCTAAATGCTTTTTATTGTTCTTTCTTCTTGAAAGATCACTGCTTTTGCTAAAATATAGTGCCCATTTTTGTCCCTAACAACAGATTTGCATTTAAATTCTATTTTGTCTGATATTAGTATAGCTGCTCCCTCCCTTTTTTGGTTATTGTTTGCTTATTAGATTGTTCTCCAGCCATTCACTTTCAGTCTCCTTGATTCCTGGGTTCTAAGATGGGTTTCTTGAAGACAATATATAGGTGGGTCATATTTTTTAATCTATTCTGCACATCTGTGTCTCTTAACTGGGGAGTTTAATTCATTAGCATTTATGTTGGTACCCTCAAATAATTAGCTACATTAACCATATTTTCTTTGGACTTATATATATCATATGTTGTGTTTATTTTCTGTTTTTGTCTTTTTGTTGTTCTTTCCTTCTCCTCCAACTATCTCTCTCCTGTACTCTCCTTTGAACCTGCAGCCTACCCAATGTCCTTCATAGTGGGTGCACCATTCTATAATCCCACCAGCAGTCAATGAGGGTTCCTATTCTTCCACATTGTCTCCAACACTTATATTCTGCTGTTGTTGTTGTTTTTAATAGCCACCATTCTAATTGGTTTAAGATGGTATGTCATTGCAATTTTGATTTGCATTTCCCTAATAGTGATGTCAAGCATCTTTTCATGTGCTTTTAAGCCACTTATATTTCTTCCTTGGAGAAGTGTCATTTCAGGTCACTTGAAAATTTTTTAAATTGGTTGTCTTTTTATTTTTGAGGTGTGGAATTTGTTTATATATGCAGGATTTTAGGCTCCGATCAGATATATGGTTGCCAAATACATTCTCCCTATGGTAGGCTGCCTTTTTACTTTCTTGATAATGTCCTTTGAGGTGCAGAAGTTTTTAATTTTGAGGAGATCCCTTTTGTCTATTTCTTCATTTGCTGCTTGGGCTTTGGGTGTGAAGCTCATGAAACACTTTCCTATTTCAAGGTCCTGTAAATGCTTCCCTACATTAACTTCTGATGTCTTTATGGTCTTGGCTCTGAGATTTAGGTCTTTCTTCCATCCTCAGTTGATTTTTGTATAATGTATCCTCTGTCATTCTTTTGGATGTACATATAGATATCCAGTTCTCCAAGCACCATTTGTTGATGAGGCCATTTTCTCCCAACTGAGTGGGTTTAGTGGCATGTTTTTTCCATTCAACTTGTGGAACTTCTTTTAGTATTTCTTGAAGGGCAGGTTTCTTATTGGCATACTCTGTTAATTTCTGTTTATCTGTGAATATTTTGAACTCTCTATCATTTTGAATGCCAGCATTGCCGGATAGAGAATTTGTGGCTGGAGCTTTTTACTTTGAGTAACTTGACTATGTATTACCACTGTCTTCTTGCCTCCATGGTTTCAGATGAGAAATAAGCAATGAATCTTATTGAGCTTCCCTTGTATGTGACGTTTTTCTTTTCTCTTGCTGTCTTGAGTATTTTCTTCTGTCTTGAGTATTGGACATTTTGACAAATATATGTCTTGCACTAGGCCTCTTAAGATTTATACAGTTTGGGGTGTGCTGTGCTTCCTGGACATGTACATCCATTTCCCTCAATAGAGTTGGGAAGTTTTCAGCCATTATTTCCATCAACATTCCTTCTGTTCCCTTTCCCTTCTCTTCTCCCTCTTGAATCCCTATAACGTCTACATATATGTGTTTTGTGCTATCGTTTAAATCCCTACATCCCTGCTCAATTTTTTTCTGTCTTTTTATTTATCCATTCTACTATCTGATTGATTTCAGATTTACTATCTTCCACATCACTAATTCATTCTTCTAGCTGTTCAAATCTGCTCTCATGTGATATCAGTGTCTTTTTGATTTCTTGGATTGTGCCATTCATCACCATTATATCTGTTACCTTTTTTTGTATGTATACAATTTCTTCAGTATGTTCTCCCTGCGTCTTCTTAATACCCTTAATCTCTTCCTTCACTTTATTACGTTGGTCCTTGATATTTGTTTGGCCAGCTTTGATTAGTTGTTTGATGTTCTGCACCTCTTCATGGTTTTTAGTTTGTTAATTGGACTGGTCCATATCCTCCTGTTTCTTAGTATGGTTTGTAATTTTTTGTTGCCCTCTGGTCATCATTTATCTTGATTGGTTTATTCAGTTGATTAGCTTCTTTATCTGCTCTAGAGTTTTATTTAGCTGCTTATTTTGTGTGTGTGTTAAGTTTTCTCTTTGACACTTTGTTTTTCTTGTTCTATTTCCTCACTGTTTTCTATGTTCCCTTGAAGGAACAAGATTAGGGCCAGAGGAATTGAAAGAGGTAGGAAAAGAAAAAGGATAATAGTAATAATAATAAAAGTTAGAAGAGGGGCCATATAAGATGTAGTAAATTGAATATTTAACTGACGTATGCAGTGTAGAGTAATAGGAATAAAAAAGTGGAGTACCTACAATGAAATGGAAACCAAATGGAGAAAAATATATAGAATGATTTAAAGGCCCAGATGATGAGGAGAGAGAGGAAGAGAAAAGAAAGGACAGAATGAAAAAAGTTAATAATAAAAAAGAAACAGAATAGAAAAGATAGAAATTGAAACCAGTAAAGTAGAGGACTAATAAAAAAAGACGAAATGTAAGAACCACAACAGAAATCAGAAGATAGAAAGATGAAGGAAGGAAAAAATATAGTGTTGGTAGACAAAATTGGTATACACAGAAAATGGGAAATCAAGGAAGAACAAGCACAGCAAAGAAGAAAAAAAAGCTAGCAGCACCTAATTTTTAAAAATGGAGGGGGAGGAAAGAGGAAAGTAAAACAAGGAACAAAAAGAAAAAAAAAAACAAACCAAACAAAAAGACCAGCAAGCAGTCTAACATAGGTAAAGAAGAACAGCATTTCTTCTTGGGTCCTTGTGGAGCCTCTCAGGTTGCCTGTGTTCATGAATCAATTACCCAGCAGGCTTCTCTCTGCAGATTTTGAGGTGGGTTTTAGTGAGTAAACTAGGTTAAGAAAATTTTTAAGTAACCTTTTTTTTTTTTTTTGAAAAATAAAGGACCCAAAAAAAGCTAGTACAAAAATAATGTCTATGTTTTCCCTGTCCTACAATAGCAACTGGATGTTAGATATTCCAGTGGATCACTAGTCTTAGAGGAGCTGGGAATTGAACTAAGGACATCAAATAATCAAGGCAAAAATTCCTCCACTGAGCTACATTTCTAATTGGGTCAGTTAGCTCTTCAGAAAGCTATTCAGTCACTCTCCCCAGGGCAGGTTTTACCCTACTAGGGCAGCAGGATTCAGCAGGCTGTATGAGCAGATCCCCCCTCCCATCTCCTAGTCATTTTGGGTTCCCTTTTGAAATTCAAATGGGTCCCTGATGACTGAGTACACTGCACTGAAATGATTTTCAAGCCTCTTCAAAACCCCCCTCCAATGAGGTGACCCTGAACAGGCTCTTGAAAACTTATTAAGTGCTTCCCACTCTCTGACTCCCTCAGGGGAGTTGAAATTCTGATAGTCCTCCTTGTGGAACTATTAAATTGGCTGACTCTGCCCTCTCTCAAACCAAGACTCTGTATCTCAAGGCAGTTAGGTAAATCAAGCTTCCTCAGCAGATTCACCTCTCCCCTCTGCTTGGTGCCACTTTGAGCTGGCTGGTGGGCTGCCCCTTGCTCTATGGGGGTCCAGTCAACCAAGCCCACAGAAAGGATACCCCTCTCCACCCTTTGCCAGAGCCCTCTCACTCTCAGAGAATGCTCCCTCTTGCTGGATGGCCAGGGGGAGTTGGGGCTCATCCTGGCCCCCTACACTGAGGGTGGAGCTTAGCCATCTGTATTTTCCAGGAATGGGGCTAAAATCCCATGGTTTTACCTTGAGCAATCTATATCCCTGTCCAGCTCCCTCCAGATTGATGCCCCAAAAGCTCAAACTCTGTAGGCTCCCAGAAAAGCTCACTTGGGCAGGATCCTGTCCCCAATCAGCTGTCTTTTGTGAGAGTGATAGTGAGTGTCCACATAAACTGATGCCATCTTGCCTTCCTCCTTTAGTATTTTTTGAAGGGCAGGTTACTTATTGGCATGCTCTATTAATTTGTTTATCTGTGAATATTTTAAACTCTCCATCATTTTTAAATGCCAGCTTTGATGGATAGAGAAATCTTGGCTGGAAGTTTTTTCTTTTAGTACCTTAACTATGTCATTCCACTGCATTCTTCCTTCCATAGTTTCAAATGAGAAATCAGCACTTATTCTTATTGAACTTCCCTTGTATGTGATGGCTCTCTTTTCTCTTGATGCTTTCAGTATTTTCCCTTTGTCTTTCGCATTGGACAGTTTGATGAGTATATATCTTGGAGTTAGGCTGTTGGGGTTTATATTGCTTGGGGTGCACTGTGCTTCCTGGACATATACATCCATCTCCCTCAAAATGGTTGGGAAGTTTTCAGCCATTATTTCCTCCCACTCTTCTTGTATCCCCTTTCCCTTCTCTTCTCCCTCTGGGATGCCTAAATGCATATTTTTGTGCATTTTATGTTATCATTCAAGTCTTTACATCCCATCTGTTTTTCTTCTATCTTCTTATCTATCTGTTCTACTAATGCTTGATTTCAGATTTACTGTCTTACACATTGTTAATTCTTTCCTCTGCCTGTTCAAATCTGCTTTGTATGCTTCCAGTGTCTTCTTGATTTCTTGGATTGTGCCATTCATCACCATCCTATCTCTTATGTTTTTAATATATGTTTATAATTTCTTCAGTGTGTTCTCCAGTGTCTTATTAATATCCTTAATCCCTTCCTTCACTTCATTAAATTGACCCAGGATATTTGTTTGAACATCTTTGATAGTTGTTCAATGTCCTGCATCTCTTCTGGCTTTTTAGTTTGTTCATTGAACTGGGCCATGTCTTCCTGTTTCTTAGTATGATTTGAAAGTTTTTATTTGCTGTCTGGTGATCTTTTTATCTTAATGGGTTTATTAAGTTGGCTGGCTTCTCTCTTTTCTCTTGAGTTTTATTTAATTGTGGTTTTGTGTGTTTTTTACATTTTCTCTTTGACACTTTGTTCTCCTTATTCTATTTCCTTGCTCTTGTCTATGTTCCCTTGAAGGAAATAAATAGGGCCAGAGAAAGTGAAAGAGTATGAAAAGTAAAAGGATAATAGTAATAATAATAGTAACTGTTAGAAAAGAAACTGTATAAGACTTTTGAAAATGAATATTTAACTCATGAAAGCAGTGTAGAGCAATAGGAATAAAAAAGTGGAGCACCAACAATGAAATGGGAAACCAAATGGAGAAAAATATATAGAATGAATTAAAAGGCTAGAGTGATGAGGAGAGACGGAAAAAGAAAAGACAAGCATTTAAAAGTTAATAAATGAAAGAAAACAGGATAGATGAGATAGAAATAAAAACCAGAAATGTTGAGGACTATAAGATAGGTAGAATGTAAGAAAAACAGAAAGCAGAAAATAGAAGGATGAAACAAGGAAAAGAGATAGCATTGGTAGACAAAATTGTAAAACACAGAAAAGGGAAAATTGAGGAATGGGAAACATAGCAACCAAGAATCAAGCCAGCAGCACCTTGAGGAATTTATCTCTTTTTCAGGTCACTCTACATCAATGCCCTGAAGTATCCTATGCTGTGGGCTTCCAAAACAGCTCATTCAGGCAGGATCTTGCCTCCACTCATCCATTTTATGCAAGAGAAATCTATGCTCCTTTGAAAGAAAAAAAATAGGACCAGAGAAAAAGGAAAAGATAGGAAGACCAAATGGATAATAATAATAATGATAATAGTAAAAGGTAGGAGAGTAACCATACAAGACCTAGGAAATTGAAAAATTAATGCAAGTAAGAAGCACAGAAGAATATGATTAGGAATGTGGAATAGAAACTATGAAATGAGAAATAGAAAAGAGAAAAAATATATTGAATGAATTAAAAGGCTGAAATGGTGAGGACAGGGGAAAATAAAAGAGAAAAGAGGGAAAGAATGTAAAAAATAGAACTTAAGCAAAGAAAAAAGGAGAGAGGGAGAAATACAATCAAGATCAATTGAAAACCAAATGAAAGAGATGGAATGAAAGAACAATGGAAAACAAAAGATAAAAGATGAAGGACTGAAAAGAAATAGTGTAAGTAGAATAGATCAGTAACCAAAAGAAAAAAAGAAAAGTAAAGAAAAATAACAAGCTGAGAAACAAAGGAAGGGGATACAAAACAAGCAAGAAACAAGACAGCAGCACAGTGCACATCAATTTTTAAAAAAGGAGACAGATGAAAAAATAAATAAACACAGAAAAAAAGCCTTACTAAGGATTTACTAATCCTTAGTAAATCTCCCTAATGATTTACTCAGTCTGTTGGGGTTCCTCAATCACTCACCCTGCAGCCTGCCCTCTGCAGGTTTCGAACTCAGTTGTAGTGAGTAAAATAAGGGAAATAAAAGAAAATGAACCTTTTTAAAATAAAAAATAAAAGATCTAAGTAAAGCTAATACAAAGAAAAATGTCCATATATTCCCTGTCATAAAGTTTCAGTTGGATGCCTGATAACTTGGTGATACACTTTTCATGGAGGAGCCAGGAACCACACTAGGGACCTCATATATGCTACTCAGGAATTCTTCCACTGAGCTATTCTGCCTTCTTGGATTAATTAGCCTTTCAGAAGGCTATCCACCCCTTTTCCTTCAGGCAGGTAGGGTAGATCCCCTGTAGTCAGCTAGAGCGGTGCCAATCACCATCTGTCTCTGCCTCCTCACTAATGTAATTTCTCTATTTACCTAGGTGGCTGGGTGTGACCACTCTCTGAGGCAATCCCTCTCTCTTCTCTCTTTCAAGCCAGGGTCCCTTCTGATATTCAACGTGGGCCCAGGTGGCTAAACTTGTCACAAAGAAATCATTCTCCAAATTCCCACACCTCTTTTCCTCACAGGGAATCTGCTGTCACACTCCCATTTGGAGCAGGGGCTAGGGTCTCGACCTAGTCTGTCCACCCTGAGGGCTGGATATGTGTGCCCCCTCCAGTTACCAAGGTAAGCAACCAATGATTATCCCTGGCTTCCCTATCTGTCCAGTATCCTCCTAGAAGACTCAGAGCACCTTTGGGTGGATGTAGATGTTTGCTCTACTCTCATTTAGATACAATTCACTAGGAGATTTTTCCTCATATAATATTTCAGGGGTAGGGGAGGGGAGCCCTTCCCAGCAGCTGGGAGGTTTAATAACTCACAATTACTTGTTTTGGCTTCTTTGTGTCTCGGAACCTCACTCTTCTGGGAGTTGATAAGAAGTGTCCTGGTTTGCTGTGCCCCAAAGCAGTTCCCCACAGCAGCCTCTGGCTTTTTCTTCTGTGTTTTAGTGAGAGCTAAGCCTTATCTACTTAACCCATCAGCCATGTTCCCAAAATCTCACAAATAACATATTTTTAAAACACATTAGATCCATTTATCCATATTATAAAATATATTCTCATGTATTTTAATACTTTATGGATATTTTAACCCACAGATAATATAATTAAAAATTTATCCACTCAATATTCACTGATTAAATTAACAACTACTGTTTTTCAATAAATCCTGAAATCTTGAATCCTCCATCTGGGATTATGTTCTTTCTGCCTAAAGACTGTCCTTTCTCATTTCTTTAAAAATTAGTTGCTCCTGGCAAACTTTCTCAGTTTTTACTTGTCTGGAAAAGTGTTTATTTCTCATTATCACGAAGGACTTTTTTTTCAGTACAGATTTCTACTTTGGCAGTTAATTTGTGATAACAATGTAAAGATCTCATGCCATTCATTGCCTTCTGTTTTCCATTGTTAGTGTTGGTAGTCAGCTTTTTCATTTGTTACTCCTTTACTGGTTATATTCTTATTTTCTAGGTATTTTGAAGATTTTCTTTCTAGTTTACATTTAAATGGCCAAGTCTACATGTATTTTGTTTTTTCCTTCTGGGTTTGTTGGGCTTCTTGTGTCTATGAATCAGTGTCTCATCAATTTTAGAAAATTGTTAAAAATTATCTCTTCAAATGTAGCTTCTGCCCTATTCTATGTTTAGTCTCCTTCTAGCACTCCCATCTAAATATATGTTGTAGCTTCTCATTATATTCTCTATTATTCTGTCATTCTTACACCCTTTTCTATATTTTCCATTATTTTTCTAGAGTTTCATTTTTTACCTATCTCAAGGCTTATTTTTAAAGTTCATCATTCTCTCTTCAGAAATTTTTTAATTTTTTGTAATTCATTGACTTCTTCGTTATTCAATTGTATTTTTAGTGTTTGTGTGTGTGTATATATATATATGTATATATATATACATATATATATATATGTTCCTCTGTGTCACTTTGTTAACTTTCCAGTACACTACCAAAATTTTTAAGTTCATCTTTTATGTCTTTGAAGATAATAAATATAGTTACTTTACATTCTCCATCTAATATGCCAGCATCTGCAGTTCCCAACGTGTGATTTTTTGATTCTCACTCATATTATCTTGAGTCTTTTTTTACCTGGTCTCTTTTGTTTTTTGTTTTTGTTTTTTAGGGGAAAGCGCGAATGCAGTCCCCCACTACCACAAATTATGCAGTCGAGTTTCTTGCAATTGGGGAAATTTCAGGTGTCAGCACACCCAGAGTGCAATGGATGAGCCTCACCCTGGATAAACCACCTTTGTGATCATGCTATCTCCCCTGCCAGATAAGGATCCCTGGTCACTTTTTAATGTATATGACATTTTATTTCAAAACTGTAGAAATGATGTGAGGCCTAAAGTAGCACTAATCTCTTTCAGATTGTCCTTCAGTTTGCTTCTCCTAGACCCTGTGGACATCATCAATCCAGGACAAATTTCATCTAATTTGAGGATGTAAGCTTTTAAGTAATCTTTTACTTTCATTTTACACTTATACCCAAAAAGCAGTCTATCAGGGTCACAACAAAAGCAGTGCATGGATTGTCAAATCTTACTCCTGTCGACCCAGGATTTTGGCATGTGTGTCAGTACTTAGTGTTGTCAAATGCAAGTATCAGCTTCTTTGCTTCCTTTTCAACTAGACAAACACAGGACATAAGTAATCCTGAATGCTGATTCATATTTCTAGATCCTTATATTTTTCTAGACCTTGACCCAAGAAGACCTCACTTTATTAAATAAAGATAGACCGGAAGAAATGTTTGTCATGCTTATGAAAAAAGGTGAATCTTGATTCATCACTCACCCAGTTACTGGAATCCTTTATCTGTTTACTGGAATTTTGAGAAAGATGGCTTTGAGAGTTTCTCTAGTCATCAAAGATTCTGTGCACAAACATAACCATGGAGTAACTTATGCTGCAATCTTGATTGTCTAGGAGCAATCCTAATAATACTAAGTGCATTAAAATATATTAATTAGGTAAATTCTATCCCCTGGAGAATTCACTAAAAATATAATGGAATGAAGTATGGTTACAAAATCAAAAATAAAGAATAAAATTTAATATTTAATATTTTATTAACCAAAAATAAGCCAGGAGAGAAGAATCAGAATTTCAAAAATACATGAAATAGATGGTGTCGGTTGAGGAGGGCACTCATTTATTCACTCTCAGAGGATGGCTGTTTGGGGACAGGATTCTTCCTGAGTGGTCTGTGCTGGGGGCACACAGAGCAAGAAACTTGGCAACATTGTTCTCGAGGGAGATGGATGGGAAGACAGATTGCTCAGAAAAGATTCATGAGTTTTTCCCCTGGCTGTGGTAGTCCAAACAGATGGATGAGCCCCATCCTCAGGGAAAAAGGCTGGAATGAGCCGTGACTCCTGCTGGCAACATAGTGAGAGGAAGCATTCTCTGAGAGTGGGAGGGTTCTTGTTGAGGTTTCTGGTGGAGGGTCAAGAAGGATTTCATTTCTGTGGATTTGGCTGCCAGGAACCCCTTGCAGCTTTGGGGAACAAAATAGCTGGATTGAAGTGGCACCAGGCTGAAGGGAGTGGTGATTCTGCTGAGAAAAGTTGATCTACCTAGCTTCCCAGGCATATGCCCTGACTCCTTCCAGCAACCCGGTGAGAGGAAGCATTCTCTGAGAGTGGGAGGGTTCTGACAGAAGGTGGAGGGGTGTTCCCTTTCTGTGGGTTTGGTTGCCTGGAATCCCTCCCAGTTTTGGGGAGCAAATAAGCTGGCTTGAAGTGGCACCAGGCTGAGGGGAGAGGCGAATATGCTGAGGAAACCTGATTTACCTAACAGCCCAGTAATACTAAGGCTTGGCTCTGGAGGGGGTGTATTCAGCCAATTTTATCTTTCTGCACTGACAAGCATCAGAGCTTCAGCTCCCCTGGGGAGGTCAAGAAGTGGGAAGTGCTTGATTAGTTTCCACGAGCCTATTTAGGTTCCCCTCAGTGAAGAGGGTGTTATTTCTCCAAAAAAAAAGGAAGAAGAAGAAGAAGACAGTCACTTAAGAAAAAAGAAATTATTTTAAAATTAGTTTAATAGCTAAAATCTGCCTCAAAACCTGCAGAAAAAACTTTGCAGGGCAATTGATTGATGAACACAAGCAGGCTGAGAGTTTCCACAAGGGCCCAAGAAGGAACACTGTTCTTCCTTAGGTTTGTTTGACCGCTTCCTTGTGTGGTTGTTTGGTTTTTCCTTATTTGCTGTCTCTTGCTATTCTTTCCTCTTTCCTCCACCCACTTTTTTTTCTTTTTTTTTTTTAAT
>JAQZBX010080205.1:0-13876 GCA_029593785.1 Cabassous unicinctus
CCATTCGCTGGGTAACTCTCTGTGTCCGTTTCCTGCCCTCTCTTCTCATCCTTCTCCTCCTGTCTTCACCGAGATTTGATCCTTGGAACCTCCGATGTGGGAGAAAGGCATCTTACCGCCTGTGCCACCTTAGTTCCTGGTTTTTCGGTGCGTCTCATCTTGGCTCTCCCTTGTGTCACTCTCCTGTTACGTCATCATCTTGCTGCATTGCTTGGTGGGGCCTGACAGCGCAACTGCACACAGGGCCTGACGGCCCGCGCACCTTCTATATTTTTCTTTTTTTAAATTTTTACCAGGAGTTCCCGGGGATTGAACCTAGGTCCCTCCATATGGGAGACGGACGCCCAACAATTTGAGCCACATACACCCCCTGCTATATCTCTTAAGGTTGACCAAAGATACCTAGAGTTGCAGTCATTTCCCATACAGGATGGTCATATAATAAATCAGGCTTGGTTCATCACCAGCATTCTAAAAACCAGACCTAGGGGGAAAAACTAGGTCTGGGAACACATGCATGGTTTCTAATATAGCAAATGTTTAGCCTACCCTGATTATCACAAAATCAGGACAGCGAGAATATTCGCACCATCATAAGTCTTTTCTCCGTGTCTTTAATAGAGTCATTCACCTGAATTGCCTTTGTGTTTAAAGTCTGAGTAAACCATCTTGACAAGTTACTTTAGAGTTTTTTTCTCTCCTAAGTTGAAAGCAGCTTAGAAATAAGAACCCTGTTTTATTGCTGTCTTCCTCCTAGCACCTATTTCTGTCAGCTAGTAGCATTGATTTGTCTGATTTGTTTTTTTACTTATCATGTGACCCCTTCCTCCCTTATTTTTTTAAAGTGTTGTTACCTTAAAAAGTTTTGAGCTCATTTGAAAAGGATGAGTTTCCCATCCTTCTATATTTTTCTTTATTTTACCCGGAGGTCCTGGGGATTGAACCCAGATCCCTCCATATGGGAGATGGACACCCAACCATTTGAGCCACATCCGCCCCCCCCTTGTTTGTTTTGCTCATTGTCTGCACGTTGTTATTTTTTGCTGGTCTGCTCTTTTTGTTTTCTCTCGTTTGCTCATTGTTTTTTGTTGTTGTTGTTTTTTGTTTGTGTTTTTTGTCCATTGTCTGCTTGTTGTTTGTCTTTTTTAGGCAACACCGGAAATCGAACCCGGGACCCTCCCATGTAGGAGGTGGGCACTCAACTGCTTGAGCCACATCCGCTCCCTAGGGCCTGACTCTTTTACTTCTCTGGTGGTAGAAAACTGCTTTCTCTCCTTCAGAACTAGCAAGTCAGAAAAGAAACTTCAAAGATTACTGGCTCTGGTTGCTGTGGCAAAGCTAAAGGATGGGTGAATATCTATTTTATCTTATCTATACTTATATTCCTGCACTTTAGTACTAAACTGATCATGACTATTGCTTGCTTCTATAAATTAGAATGTCTTCCATACATAATAAGAGGAAAATATGGATGTAAACATATCTAATATAATATTTCAGAATATCCTATACAAGTCTATCGTTATTTTAATAAAGGGCACTCATCTTTCAGAAAGGGAACTGAATGATTTCGCACTTTCAAACTAAATTGAGGTCTCTTCTCATTTAGATTATCACTGTAACTGGCAGCTTTCCCACTGAGATCATTTGACTTTAGCCTAGAATTTTATTTAGCACACTTTTCCAGTCTTTTACTTTTCTTTCCCACTCTTCACATTCTTGGCATCTTCCTCATCAAAACAAAACAAAACACAACACTGTTACCACTTATTTGTGATAAAAGCCTAATCTAATTGAAAGATTCATCTATAAAGTTGTATTATACAACTATGAATATACATATGCATGTAGCATGTAGGCTATCCTTCATATTAGGAACTGACAGCATCATGTGGGAAACTTAACGATTAAATGAATTGTTCTGCCATTCTGGAACAGTTGGTATTTTTTATGAAATAAGAATCTGCAAATCCTCCTAGGTAGGAAAACAGCAGAGCTGCAAAGAACTGAATTATGTTTGCTGCCTAGAAAACCCATTTAGTAAGGCCAAGGCATCAACAGCTGTTTTTGAAAATCTAAGAACCAGAACTGAGCATGACTTTTGTTTGTTTTTTAAGTTCATTTCCTCCATCTGAATGGCAATATGTTATCTAAGCAGCAACTATATATATGTCACAGAATAATGTGGTATTAGAGTTAATTCTACCTACTTTTTACTTTGGAATACAAATAATTTCTTAGGTACAAGTTACATCTCATTTTAAAATTATGACTGTGGTGTTTGCCTCACATTTTCAATTTGCTAACCTCAAATGTACTTAAGAAACCGCCCTGTTTTACAACCACTGTAATTTAGGGTAGGACCAATCTCTTTTCTAAAATTATTATTTTTTAAATAGGTAGTATAGTCACATGGTTCAGAATTCAACAAATTCAAAAAATCAGGCAGTGAAAAGATTTTCTTTGATACCTGTCCTCTGGCCTCCTAGTTCATTCTAGACCTAGAGACAGTCAGTGTGACCAGTTTCTATACATCTGTACTTTCCTGAGCCCCACCTCTTTTATACAGTGATGGCCTCCCACTTTGCTTTTCTACCTCGTTTTTTTCCTTTAACAGTATATAATGGTGCTCATTCCATAGGGCTTCTTTTTTTAAATTTTTTACTTACAGTTACAGAGTATTCCCTTACTGGGCCTTTAGGCTTTTAAAATATTTGCTTTTACTCATTCTATTAAATACATATTGATCACCTACTCTGTACCAGGCAAAAAAGGAAGTAGATGATTTAAGAGATTTTTTAAAATATTACCAAGAAGTTAGTAACAAAGTACTTTGCACTTAGGAAAAAATGTGCAAAGCAGGGGAATTTCCTTCCCTCATGGAGCCAATTCTAATCTGGGCAGACATAAAATAAATGATGATGCGTAATTTGTATGCCTTTCACTTTGGGTGCTAGTATACCTGTAAAATAAGCTCCTAGAATTGGAAGTTCTGGTTTAAAGGGCATGTGTGTTTTTTTTATTTGGGTATTTACTTCCAAATAGCTCTTTGTACAATATGTACTGGTTTAGATATACTAGTTCATATATCTACTACTAGCATTGTTTGCCTGTTTTGTTTATACCTTTTCCATCACTGAGTTATCAAATTTTTTTTATCTTTACTAATCTGATGGGTGAGAAAGGTATACTTTTCATTTCTCTTTCGAGAGAAGCTTATCTTCTGTATATATTGAAAGGCTATTTATATTTTATTTTTTGAAATGTTAATATGCTTTGCCATTTTTTCCATTGGGTGTTGATTTCTTATTTGTAGGAGTTCTATTTAAGTTACTGCTCTTTAATACTTTTTTTTTTTTTTGACCCTAGAAATGGGAGAATTTTTTTTCTTATCAAGCCTTTTTATATTGTTCAGTGAAAGGTTATATGTGAATATCAATATTGTATCTATAGTAGAAATTTAATTTCTTGTCTCATCATTTAGGGAGGAGGTTAGTGATTTCAAGTGCTTTTGCCCAAATATTTGAATTGATATAAGAACTAAACTAAGTATATTATGTTACTATGTTTGGCTGATATAAATAGTAGTTAGATGATAACCCATGCTTAGCATATGCATACCTGGCATTTCCTATTGAATGGCTGAAGTATTATTTGTTGCATTTCACCTTGTACTATGGGAAGTAATGAAGTCAATACCTAGATTAATATTAAGCTGTGGTAGAACACCTAAAAACTGCCAATTATTTCACAACTCAAGGATTGGACCACATGTGGTCCAGATTTTTGTTGGATTTAGAACTTCTGCATTCTCTTTATCTCTCCTCAAAAAGAATAAGGAGATCCTCTGGAAATTGCACCTTCTTTTCCTGTATCCCAAGTTCTCAAATTCCACTCAAATAAAAATTAGAAAAGTAAAAGGAGGAACTGTTCCCTTTGCTACTAACTTCTTCGTAATACTTAAGAAAATCACTTAAATCATATATTTCTTTCTTGTGCTTCCCATAACGTTGACCATACTGCCTTGTCTTTATTTGCTTCCTGTGGCTCTTCCTCTTCATTTATCTTATTTATTAACTGCGTGCCCCCCCCACCCCCAATATATCATTTTCAGAAAATTTTAGTTCTTGGCCTTCTGCTTTTCTCTGGCTACTTCTTAGGAGACCTTGTCTATGTCTGGAATTCCAATAACCATGATCTTGACGCAAACATAAAATGTGACAAATTATTTTGGAGGGTAGTGGAGTAGGAAGAGTAGAAGAGTTTAGTCCTCTGATGGCATGGCAGAAATTTGATAAATAATTCATAGAATTGATAATCAAGAAGTAGCCCTAAAAACATATTACTTAGAAAAACTGAGGTCAGTACTAGAGGAAATCCTGAAGATTTGAGGATGCCTGTCTCTGGAAAAGGAAACTAGGGGTTAGGGAAGAATGTAGGGGGGTTCTTTTTCATCTTATGCCATTTAATTTTTATTTTTATTTTTTACTTTTTAAACTATGTATATGTGTTACTATTGAAATTTTAATAAAAAAATGATAGCATTCTGGCATTTCACAGAATTCTTGACTAGGAAGTGCATGTTTATAAAATTGGTTAAAATATAAGTTTTATGAAGTCTGGGACCTAATTTTTTTATTCCCATGTTCTCAATGCCTAGGGCAGACCTGACACTTAGTGGGGGCTTGACAAATATTAAATGTGTGAAGCAATTGGAAGGATGTAATTTCTGGAATGGGAATAAAATTAGACCTTTCAGGATAGCAAGCTCTCTACTGGAATGTAAGATCTGTAGAGAGACGTGCTTAGTAAATGCTCAGAGCTCTCTTTAGAATGAACCACCCAAGAGTTGTAGCCCCATGTGTGAAAAGAGAGGGTACTTCCCTCATCTTGTATCTTGTTACGTCTATCCATTGTAATGTACTCTGTGTCTCACTTGATTAATTCCTTTGTTAGGCATAAAATCAGAGTAACTCAGTTTTTCAGTCTTTATTTATTCCATAACCTTTTTTCTACTGCTTTCTATGAAGAAAACTTGGCGTTAGGCTCTACAGAGGTTATGAAGGTGAATAACTGCGAATTTATTTCTGTCTCTATAACTTATTTGTATTTACATTCTGTATAGATGGAGTCCAACATTATGTAGTACATTTTGTCTAGTTTCTTTTTTTTCTTTTTCTTTTTTTTTTTTGAGATACCGGGACCTCGTATGTGGGAAGCTGACGCTCAACCCCTGCGCCATATTGGCTCCCCTCAGTTGGTTTTTTTGTTTGTTTGCTTGTTGTTTGTTTTTTTCTTTTGTTTCAGGAGGCACTGGGAACTGAACCCAGAACCTCCCATGTGGGAAGCAGGCACTCAACTGCTTGAGCCACATCTGTTCCTCCCCCCCCCCTTTTTTTTTGAGAAATGAAAATGCTCTAATATTGAAGTGATGAATGTACAGTTCTGTGATTTTATCAAATGTCATTGATTGTGCACTTTAGATGGAGTGTATGGTTTATGAATATGTTTCGATAAAATTGATTTAAAAAACAAAAAAAGACGAATAAGGTTCAGTCTCTGACTCCAAAGAGTAGGTGGCCTAGCAGGGGAAATTTAATTTATCTATATTTAACTATCATGTAGAAGGCATAGTGTGAGGCATAAGCAGCTTGCCAGGGAAAGAAGAGGAAGGTATAATTTGATATGGGGGTAGGGGGGGTGGGTGGGATGGAAGGACCAAAGCACAAACCAGAGAGTGGAGAAAAACAATCAAGAAGTCTTCCTTTGATTTCTTTCCCCCTCTTCTTTTATCTTTCTCTCTTTCCATCTCTTCTTTCTTTCTGCCTTCCTTTATTTTTGCTATGACTTACTACCTGCCGTGAGCCAGAAAATGTGCTCCATGCTGGAAGATGAAAAGGTAAATTAAGGAGCTCAGTGGACTGGTTGGAAAGACAGGCATGTAACAAAAATTTTTTACAGTATATGTGTGCAGTGAAAATTATAGAGTTCTAGCAAAAAATGAAGGACTTAGGCAATGTCTCACAGGCAAATCAGCAGCTTTAGTTTAAAAGAAGTGTTAATTATACCATTTCTTGAATTGTTATGTGTCAGGCCTGTGCATAGCATTTTCATACGTTTAATCTTAACAATACTCCTCAAAACAACTCTGAAGTAGATACAAAAAAGTGTTATTCTCATTTTGAGGAAGGCATATGACTTTTAAATGACTTGCCTAAGTCAAGTATTTGGCTGAACTGAACCAAAGTATGACTCCAAAGTTCATTCTGCTCAAAAAACAACCCAAGAAGCCCTTATACATTGCTGGTAGGAATGTAAAAAATTTTGGTATAACCTCTTTGGAAAACCGTTTGGCAGTTACCGTATGACCTGGTTAACATAAAACCTAGCGATTCTTAGGTATATACCCAAGAGAATGGCAATATACTTCCACCCAAAAACTTGTGCATCAATTTTCACAGCTGTGTTATTCATAATAGTACAGAAGTGGAAACAACCCAGGTATCCATCAACTGATGAATGGATAAACAAAATGTTGTATATGCATACAATAGAATATTATTTGGTCATAAAGAGAAATGAAGATATAATACATACTACAATTATGCTAGGTGAGAAGCTGGTCATAAAATGTAGTATTACATTTCTATGAAATGTCTAGAATAGACAAATACACAGAAAGTAGATTAGTGGTTCTCAGAAGCTCAGGGGAGGAAGGAATGAGGTAATAGGTATGGGGTTTCTTTTTGGGGTGATAAAAATGTTCTAAAATTGATTGTAATGATGGCTGTACAACTATACTAAAAACTGTTGAATTGTACACTTTAAATGAGTGAATAGTATGGTATGTGAATTATATTGCAATAAAGCTATTAACAACAAATAATCTAAAACCCTGAAATCAAGGTTTCTGCTCTACCTACCTGGACGTATCAATCAGATCTTATTGTAATAGTAAATAAGCAGAACCAATTGCAAAGGTGATCCTTAATTACAGAACAAGATTGGATTTTACTCACATTTTATACTTAACAGCTACCTAACATTAATAATGTCTTACAGTGTATTATCTAATAGAGCCAAAAAATTTCTCCTATAAATTTCCTGCATTCTGTTGTGTTGTAAATTCATTTGGAGAAAGTATAAAACATTAAGAATAGATGAGGGGACAGATGTGGCTCAAATGGTTGGGCGTCCATCTCCCATATGGAGGGACCTGGATTCGATCCCCGGGACCTCCCGGTAAAATAAAAATAAACAGAATAGATGAGAGGGGGATGGATGTAGCTCAGTGATTGAGTGCCAGCTTCCCATGTGTGAGGTCCTAGGTTCAACCCCCAGTACGTCCTTTAAAAAAAGGATGAATAAATAAAGTTGGGTTTGACTAATTAGATGCTTGACTCTTTGGAGAAGAAATCTGGAAATTGTTAGTAGGTTGTTAAAACTTGTAACTATCTTAGAACATTTATTTGCAGCCTTGCTGTAAACCCTGGTACCCTGGTAGCAATCATCAAACAGCTAGTCTGGAAGTGATGTGATACAAGCCTAGAGAGATCCTGTTGCAGAATTTAGCAACTTCCAGATAAAGTATTGGATAAGACTCAAAATGCTTGCGTGCTCTGCCATAAAATCTGATACTTAAAAAAATTCTTTCTGCTAGAGGGAAAGGACTTTGAAATAACAGTAAATGGGAGGAGAACCAAAAAATTAGACTTAAGTGCTCAGTCGCTCTTTTGGGCAATAATTGCAGTGACATATACTTGAAAGTACAGGGAAGGGTCCTGGGGTTGGAATTTAAAAGGAAAAAAAAAAGTCAGTCCTCACTATAGAATGAACAAAAATGTAGCTTGTTTTTATTTTTTCAAAAAATATAATCAATTATGAGTTTAAATGCCTTGTACCATCTATATCAATTATTTGGAGTATGGTCGTTGATAGGCTAATTAGATTTCCAAAGATAATTTGGGGAGGGCTGTTAATACTTGGAAAACAGGGCCAGATTTTGTAGATAGTTTTACAGGGTTTACAAAATAATGTTTTCTAATTCTGAAATTCCTTATTAGCAGCATTCTTCTATAAAGTAGAATTTGCCCTCATCAACTGTGCCTATTTAGTTGCATAGGATAAATGCATGTTTTTTGTTGTTTAAATCCCCAATTTTCAAAGTACAGGAATTTAAACATTTTTTATTGGGGTAACATACAACATAAAAATTTCCCATTTTAACCATTTTCAAGTGTACAATTAAGTGGTTTTTAATTACATTCACAATGTTGGGCTACCATCACCACCATCCATTACCAAAACGTTGCCTTCACCCCAAATAGAAATTCTGTACTCATTAAGCATTAACTCCCAATTCCCCCACCCTTGGCAAACCTATATTCTACTTTCTGTCTCTATAAATTTGCCTGTTCTAGTTGTTTCATGTAAGTGAAATCATACAGTGTTTTTCCTTTTGTGTCTGGCTTATTTCACTCAACAGGATGTCTTCAAGGTTCATCAATGTTGTCACATGTTTCAGAACTTCCTTATTTTTTATGGGTGAATAATATGTATAGAACACATTTTGGTTATCCATTCATCAGTTGATGGGCACTTGTATAGTTTACCCCTTTTGGTTATTGTGAATAATGCTGCTATGAACATTGGTCCACAAATACTTGTTTGAATCCCAGCTTTCACTTCTTTTGGGTATATACCTAGAAATGGGCTTTCCGGGTCATATGGTTATGCTATGCTTAACTTTCCCTTTTAATTTTTTACTTTGAAATAACTTCAAACTTACAGGATTAGTAGAACAGTTGCAAAAATAATACAAAACCCAAACAGAGAACTCCAGTATACCCTCCACCCAGATAGCGAGATCCACAACTTTTTAACATTTTGCCACATTGGCTGCCTGCTTGCCTCCCTCCCTCCCTCCCTCCCTCCCATCCTTCATCCTCCCTCCCTCCCTCCCTCCCATCCTTCATCCTCCCTCCCTCCCTCCCTCCCTCCTTCTGTCTTTGTCTCTTCTTTCCATTCATCAATCTACTTTCCCACCCATCATACTTAGGTTTTTGGGAAACTACCAGTTTTCCACGGTGGCTGTACCATATTTTATTTCTGCCAAAAATGTACGAGGGTTGTTATTTCTCCTCAACTTTGCCAGCACTTATTTTCCACTTTTAAAATAGTGGTTGTGAGGTGGTATTTCGTTGTGGTTTTCATTTGCATTTCCCTAATGGTTAATGGTATTGAGCATCTTTTCATGTGTTTATTGGCCATTTGTATATCTTCTTTGGAGAGAAGTCTGTTCAAGTCCTTTTCCTACTTTTTTAATTGAGCTGTTTGTCTTTTTGTTTTAAGTTTTAGGAGTTCTTTGTATATTGTGATTAGTAAACCCTTATCAGCTATGTGGTTCCCAAATATTTTCTTCCATTCTCTAGGTTATCTTTTCACTTTCTTGATAGTGTCCTTTGATACACAAAAGTTTTGATGAATACCAGTTTACTTATTTTTTCTTTTTCTTTTGCTTATGCTTTTGGTATGAAGTCTAAGAAGCCATTGCCTAATAAAAGGGTCTGAAGACATTCCCCTAGATTTTCTTGTAAGAGTTTTTATAGTTTTAGCTCTTATATATAGGTCATTAATCCCTTTTGAGTTAAGTTTTTTAAGTGGTGTAAGGTAGAGCTTCACTTTCATTCTTTTGTATGTAGATATCCAGTTTTCTCTGCACCATTTGTTGTAGAGACTATTCTTTCCCCATTGAGTGGACTTGGCATCCTTGTCAATAATCAGGTGACCATAGATGTGTGGGTTTCTTTCTGAACTCTCAGTTCTATTCCATTGGTCTCTATCTGTTCCTGTATCAGTACTGCACTGTTTCGATTACTGTAACTTTGTAATAAGTCTTGAAATTGGAATGTGTGAGTCCTCCAAATTTGTTCTTTTGCAAGACGATTTTGGCTATTCCAGGTCCTTTTCTCTTCCATGAATTTGATGATTGTTTTTTCTGTTTCTACAAAGATGGCTGTTGAAATTTTGATTGGGATTGCTTAAAATCATCTGTAAATCGCTTTTGGTAGTATTGACATCTTAATGATATTAAGTCTTCTAATCTATGAGTATGGGATATCTTTCCATTTTATTAGATCTTTAATTTCTTTCAGTAATGATTTGTAGTTTTCTGCATACAAGTCCTTTACGTCCTTGGTTAAATTTATTTAGGTGCCTTTTGCAGAACAGAAGTTGTTAATTCTGATGAAGATGAACTTATCAATTTTTTCTTTCATGGGTTGTGCATTTGGTGTTGTATTTAAAAACTTATCGCCAAACCCAAGGTCACCTAGATTTTTCTCTCCTATTTATATTTTTAAAGGTATATAGTTTGCATTTAGGTCTGTGATCCATTTTACTGAATTTTTGTAAAAAATGTAAGGTTAGTGTCTATTCATTTTTTGTGCATGTGAATGTAAGTTATTTGATCTCTATCCCCACCAATTTTAGAATTTTTTAAATCTTGGTAACATATGCATAGCATAAAATTTGCTATTTTAACTATTTTTCAGTGGCATTAGTTAACAGTCACGTCGTTGTCCGGCCATTACCACTATCCATTACCAAAACTTTTCCATCACTCAAAACAGAAACTCTATACCCATGAAGTAATAACTTCCCTTTCCTTCAGTCTCTGGTAACCCTTGATGTCTCTGTGAATTTTTCTATTTCATATAAGTGGAATTATGCAATGCCTATCTCTTGTGTCTGACTTATTTCACTCAACATGTCTTCAAGGTTCATCCATGTTGTAGCATGTGTCAGAAATTCTTCTTTATGACTCAATAATATTCCATTGTATGTACATACCACATTTTGTTTATCCATCCATCTGTTGAAGGATACTTGGTTTTATTTCCACCTTTTGGCTATTGTGATGTTCATTCATTCATTTTTTTTTTATGGTACCGGGGCAGGGAATAAACCTGGGACCGATATGTTGGAAGTCGACACTCAACCACTGAGCCACATTGGCTCCCTTGGGTTTTTTTCTTTTCTTTTTTTTCTCTCATTTGTTTGCTTGTTGTTTGTGTTTTTAGGAGGCACCCGAACCTGGGACATCCCATGTGGGAAGTAGGCGCTCAGCTGCTTGAGCCACTTCTGCTCCCCTCATTTATTTTTTTATTTGTTGCTGTTTTTTTTTTTTTCCATTTATTTTTAATACACTTTCCGAAGAGATTTCTAAGTGGCTTAATAGTATATCTCAACTTTCATCTTTTCAGCCCTTATAGAGTTCAGGTTTTTGGTAGTGGTCCCATGTGTTGGTCTCCCCCACAGTCATTAGATGGTTTTTTTGTAAACTCTTTCTAGCTCAATTTATCTTTCTTAAACAATCTCCAATAGGAATGCATGTTACATGTAGGTTAAATACACAAATTTTGTATTAAGAATGAAATAATGTCTGTTTTAGTTCCTCTTTGAAAATATCTGATATATGCTTATAACCATCAATTCTAAGGGTTCCTTTCACCAGTGTCACCTTAGTCTCGCAAGATATTGAGTTAATAGATTGGAAGTAAGATTTTTACTAACTTCTCCTTGAAACATACACATTATATTTAAAAAAAAAAAATATATATATATATATATATATTTTAATTGGCACCCGAGTTGGCTCCCTCATCTGTTTGCTTGTTGTCTTTTTTCGTTGTGTTGTCTTTGCAGGTTGTGTTGTCCTTGCTTGTGGTTTTTTTGCTCGTTATCTGCTTGTTGTTTGTTTCTTTAGGAGGCACCAGAACTGAACCATTGACCTCCCTTGTGGGAGGTGGGTGCTCAACTGCTTGAGCCAAACCTGCTCCCTCCACCATATTTTTGACAGAATAGTTTGATTTGCCATTCCACTATCCCAGATGATTTTTATGTTTGCAGATATTATTGTATTTTTTTCCAAAAGCATAGATTTGGAATATGTTAATTGATGCTAACTGACATCTGTATCAGAGGGAACTCTTTGCTTTATGTTATTCTTATACACAATTGTATCTTTTTTGACAACTCTACCTCCCTACCTCATCTTTCCCAGCATTGTCATCCAGTGGCAAAAATGTAAGCTTTTTAATAGGTTTATTTCTGAAAGAGTAGAAATAGAAAATAGAAATAGATAGTAAATATTATCATAAGCTTTTTCAGAATCTTTTGATGTGATCAAACTTTTAATAGTTTTTTTAATCCTAATACTTTATATATAGTTTTTCTTTTATTGAATCACTTGCTTTCTTTAGTTAAACCTGAGTAGATTAGGGTAATATACACTATATTATAAATGCTGTCACTATACTAGATTTACTGTGTATGCTGCAATTTTATTTAGAATTTTTATTCCTGTGGTCATGAGTGAGATTAATTTGTTTTCTTATGTTAATGTTGTCCTTTTTATAATTTATAATCAAAGCCATATAAAAAAAAATGTGTTGGGAGAGACCATCTAGGTTATAAATAGTCACCGTCACAGGGATTATTGAATCTGTAAATTTGAAGAAATTAACTGATAAATCCATCTGGGTAGGTAAGGTGTTTTTTATCTTTTGTAGTTTTCTTTTCTTTTTTTTTTTTAATATGTATAATTTTCTCAGTTTTCTTTGCTATTGCTAATTTGAAAAAAAAATTTTTTTTTTGGCATTTTGAATTTGTAGAAATGATGTCTTTTTCTCTTATTTTCTTTTTGTATATACATAAGAGTAATATAAAAATCTACCTTTAAACAAGTTGAGTTATTTCAATAAGTATAAATTTTAAAAAAAAATTTTAATAGAAAGCATTGTGTCAGTTTAGTTGGCAGCATTTTTCCTTCTTAAGGGCATATAGAATAATTGAGTATCTTAATTGCTGGCATTGTAGATTTTACTGAATATTGGATTTGTCAGTATAATGTCCATAGGGATGAGGGAGTTGTGTCTTCTTAGGTTCAACTAAACGTTTAAACATTCAGACTGGTAAGAACACTATAGGTCTTACTTGGCACCACTTTATTCATAAGTATATAGGACAGAAACCACAGTAAGACAATGGAATCCTTGAAACAATTTAAACTTTCTGATGTGCTCTTCTGACAGTTGAGGTGCAAAGAGGCAAACAACATCCACTGTGGGTACAGAGCTGCCACATTCCAACAGGAAAGGATATCTTCTTGCAATAAATAACACCATATGCATAGTTTCTAGGATCCCCACAAGGGACATACCTAATTCCACATCACCCCTCTCTGGGAATCTTAAAAATATGGCTTCCTACTAGATACTGATTGTACTTGTAGTCCAGATGCAGCTTACCAATCAGATATTTTTACCTTAAGCAGTGTTGCCAAGTACCATAGTTGACAAGGTGCTGTCTTAATCAGATTAATGGGTTAAGTGAAGGTCAAATTCTCATGCATAAGGAGAAAGGGGTTTTTGTCAATAACTTTCGGTCCACAGTAGTGTGTTGAATTTTCATTGATGGCTTCTTGTTTTAGTACCTTCTTTCAGAAGGTGTCCCTTATTCCGAGATTATAAAATAGTCTCCTGCATTCACTTCTAATACCATGATTTCATTTTTTTACGTTTACATAGATTTATTTATTTATTTTAAATAGAGGTAGGAATAATGGTTACCTTTGGGGGAGGCAGTGAGTGAACCTTAAGGTAACATTAAGGGAAGCGGCTGTGGCTCAACTGGTTGGGCTCCCATTTACCATATGGGAGGCCCCAGGTTCGATTCCCAGGGCTCCTGGAGAAGGCAAGCTGGCCCACGCGGTGCGGCAAGCCGATGGCCCATGCGGCATGATGAGCTGGCACAGCAAGATGACGCAAAAAAGGGAGACAAGCAGACACAGAAAAACTCAAAGCAAATGGACACA
>JAQZBX010080206.1:0-13861 GCA_029593785.1 Cabassous unicinctus
ACAGAGGGCGGTGTTCACCCGTGCCTTGGCTGAGGGCGGTGTTCACCCTTACCAGCCGCCCCTCGCTAGGCTGTGACGTCTCCAGCACTAGGAGGTTAAGATTTCAGTGAGCCAAACCTGAGCACTATGCCCAGCATTATCAGCATCCTCATGTACCACCTTGTGAGAACTGATGCTGCTCATCTCTTCCAACTCCATGTTTAGCGATGTCACATTTGTGACTTGAAATATGCAAATGATATGGGAAATCAACAAATGCTGATTCTTTTTTTTTTTCTTCCTGGAAAACCACAACAGACCTGCCTTTGTTGAGCATTTAACTGTCTTCCAAATTTGGTCATTTGATTATATCCTGGGATCCTGAGTTTGGTCCTCAGTTTTCTGCTCTCTCCTGCTAGAAAAAAATGAGAGCTTCTTTGAATGCAACCAAAGAGGACCTCTGGCTTTCACTTGTCTGTTACTGACCCTTAGCTGTTTATTATTTTTCTTTCACATAGAGCCAGGGTCAGCAAACTATGACCTATGGGCTAAATCTGGCTCACAACCTGGTTTTTTGTTGTTCTGTTTGTTTTGTTGTTTTGGCATTGGGGCCAGGGATTGAACCTAGGACCTCATATATGGGAAGCCAGCACTTGACCACTGAGCCATATCAGCTCCCCTGTGTTGGTTTTTTTGTTTGCTTGTTGTTGTTGCTGTTTTTTTAAGGAGGTGCCGGGAGCTGAACCCAGGACGTTCTCATGTGGGAAGTAGGAGCTCTACTGCTTGAGCCACATCCACTCCCCCACAAGCTGTTTTTATAAATAAAGTTTTATTAGTTTACATATTGTCTAGGTCTGCTTTTGAGAATTGAGACTGTATGAGCTGTAAAGCCTAAAATATTCACTATCTATCCCTTTATGGAAAAAGTTTACCGACCCGTGGTAGACAGCATCAAGGGTGCTTAGCAGTAGTCATCCAATCCTTGGGGCTACTATTGTCTTCACCCATGTCAGATACCCGTGATGCCAAGCCTGCCGGTGTGCTGTTCCCTTCCACAGGTATACCCTTCTGGTTCTCCACCCATGAGAGCTTTAACAAGTGGGCTTTCCCTACCCGGCCACTCACCAGTGATGGGGACCTTACGGCCAGCCAGGCAGTGAGTGACCTGACTCCCAAAGCCCATCTTCCCACCTGTGTTCTCAGACCAGTCCCAGTACCAACTGTTGGAGGGTGAGCTCGCCAAAAGGAGATGCTGAGATGAAGTTTGGGGGTCAGTATCTGAGAAGGGGGCAAGCCGTTTGTTAGGGGTCAGTATCTCAGAAGGGGGCAAGCCATTTATTACGGGTCAGTATCTGAGAAGGGAAGCAAGAGAAAGCAGGATTGGGCAGACAGAGAAGCTGACGCACGATGAAAGCCTGGTGAAGCCTTGGCAGGTCCAGCTCTGGAGTCAGTAGTGACCATCAGAATGCCCTGGCCTGGCCTAAATGGCTGGACCTCATACCCCTGCCCCACTCAGTCACCAGGTGTGGACTTCCAGGCCAGGGGGGCCTCTACATCTGAAGCAGTCCCTGAAGGAGTGCACAGATGGAGGTAACCTGTGGAGAGCACTCCCACAGCTGAGAGGCACATCCTCCCTGGAAGGAGGAACCAGGCAGCACACAGACCCACCACCCATGGGACCAAGGTCTACCATGGACCCGCCACCTGGCGTCCCAACCTTCTTCCCACCATGGCCTTCTTAGATTATTCCTTCTCATTTCCTAAAACATTGCACCTAACAAACAAACCATACTGAGGAAAGGGGAGAGAAATTACACTTATTGGGAGGTTACTGTAGGCCAGCTGCTTTACATTTTTTGACCTTGTGACGCTCCATTTTGCAGATGAGAAGACTGAGGCTTGGCAAGGTAAACTGACTTGGTTGGGGTTACCCAGCTAGGAAGTGGCAGGGCTGGTATTATTCATATGTAGTCTAACTAGCTTTCAACCCCATGTTTTCCCCATTGTATCCTACCACCTTTTTAAAGAAATTATTGTGCACTACTACATTTGATTCATCAAATACCAATAATGGGCCATCAGGTCTCCTGAGCAGCTCCAGCCAGCCAGCAGGCATCTCACCGATGCCTGATGGGTGTTGGGCACCGTGCCAAGGGCTCAGCCTGGGTGATCCCCACAGCAGTCCCTGAAGTAGGTGCTGCTATTATCCCTATTTTTAAAAAGGTGGAAACTGAGGCTTAGGAAAAGATAAGTAACTTGCCAAAAGCACCCAGCCAACTGTTAAACACATCTGTTCAACTTTGCAAAGGACTTCCTTCCACCCTGGGTGGAAGAAATTCTACCCAGCAACAGCAATTACTGTGTTGGTTTTCTTATATCTTCCAAGTGTAAGGATCTGTATCATTTTAAGCTCTTTGAAATATTTAGAGTATCCCAAGGAATCCCATCATTGCCTTCACAGACCCCCAGGAGCCCAAGCACAAAGGAGGGGATCCACTGGCCAGAGCAATGGCAGAGCCTGGGGTTGGTGGGAGGGCACAAGGATGGCACTCAACTGATTGGGGGATCCCTTTCTCTGTTGGCTGCATTTTGTCTGTTGCTTACCCCCTGAAGATCTGTGTTATAAAAGGCAGCATTTATATCTTGTTTTATTGTTTTGTAATGTGATGGTAAACAGCATCAGTTTTGCAATCAGCAGACAAGCATTCAAATCTAGGTTCTGCTCCTTAGGAGCTGTGTGACCTCCATTAAATAACTCTACCTCTCTGATCCTCGATTTCCCCACCTGTAAGGTCTAATTCCTAACATCCCTATCTTCTGGCGTTGTCATAAGGAAATGCTCTTAAAAACACAGAGTGTGACACACAGTGACGCTCAAGAAATGGGGGCTGCTCTGGTCACCATGGGACCCGAGCTCTCTGGACATCCAGGTAGATGATTCCTCTTTCAAGCCCCGTATCACCCTGTCAGCACAGAAGCCCTGCCTCAGTGCACATGTGAGATCTCTCCTTCCCTCCTTGATTGCCAGAGAATACCCACCTCCCTGACTCCTGGCCAGGTATGAAGTCTTCTTAAACCTCTGAAGAACTACATCTTGAAGAGGTGGAGAGAAGTTGTTCCCTAGAGCCAGGCTGGGTTGTATTTTTTCTGAGTCACTTGTTAGCTGTGTGACCCTGAGCAAGTTTCTCAACCTCTCTGAGACTCCAATTCCTCAACTGCATAATGGGGCTAACAACTATACCCACTTCAGGGGCTGTGAGGATGTAAAGGGTCCTCACACAATGACTGGCATACCAGAGGAGCTCAATAAATGCTTGTTCTCCTCTCCTTCTGTTATTCTATTCATACCAACTTTAAGTCAGCACTTTCTGCAAAGACCACTAAGAGCCCCCATCTTGGCCCAGGCCTTTCTACGACTTTGGTAGTAGGTAGATATAGCTATTTAAAGAGACAAAAATCAACAGTGACTTGCTTCTCATCAATAACAAGAATAGCTAATAACGGCTAAATGTACTGAGTGTAAAAGCAGTCCCAGTCCTTATCCCATGATGCTTACAGCCTAGTACTGACCCATGCTACATGGATGAACCTTAAAAACATTATGCTAGGTCAAAGAAGGTGGTAGCAAAAAACCACATATTGTATGATTCCATTTATATGAAACGTCCAGAATAGGCAAATCCATAGAGACAGAAAGTTGATTAGTGGTTGCCTAGGACTCAGGGGAATGGGGAATGACTGCCAAAGGGTGCCAGGGGGGCAGAAAATCGGAGCGTTTGAAAATTGATTGTCATGATGGTTGCACAACTCTGTGAATATACTAAAATCACTGAATGGGTACACTTTGAATAGGTGAATTGCAAGATATGTAAATCATACCTCAATAAAAGTAGTTATAAAATATATAAATAAAATATTAAATGTGTGGCACATGAATATGGGAAAAACATTAAAGTGATAAATATGACAAATACAAATTTGGGAAACACTGGATTAGATCATACGATCCTTTTCATAACCCCATAACATGAACAGTATTTTTTTTCTGTTGTATAGGAAACTGGGCTTATAGAGGTGAAATTGCTCCTCCAAGGACATAGAATTTTAAGTGGGGTTTGAACCCAGGCTGCTGACTCCAAAACCAGTGCTCTTATGTGACACGTTATACTCCTTCTGGGCTCCCAGCCTCTGGAATCAGCCCCCAACCATACTTCTTCTGATGCCTCTCCCCCACACCTGCTCTCTCACATTTGGGTCTGACCTACACTGGTGAAAATCACCTACTGCTTTGACTTGAGCCAGAAGCTGAGACAGATGGTATCATGTTAGTTTCCAGGCAGTAGGAAAGGACAAGCTCATTGTACAGTGGAGGACACTAAGGACAAGAACGGTCACACAGGCAAGTCAGAGGCACCACTGAGGCTCCTGGGGAGAAGTCTTTGGCCAAAATGAACGGCTGTCTGGCAAATAGCCAACCCTTCCATATGTAGAGCTATTGCTGGAAAATGGCTGCCTAGCCAAGGATTATATTTCCCAGATGCCCTTGCATCTGAGTGTGGCTTCAGTGGTAGCCAGTCTCCAAGATGGCCGCCCAATGACCCCTGCCTCCTGTTATTCTTACCCTTGTGTTATTTTTTCCTTCCATACTGAGAAGGGCCAGCCTGTATAACCAAAAGAATACTATAAGAGTGATGGTATGTGATTTCTGAGGCCAGGTCATAAAAGACTTCACAACTTCTATCTTGATCTCTTGGATCACTTCCTGTAGGGAAAACTAGCGGCCATGTTCTGAGAACAGCCAATGGCAAGGAGCTGCGGCCTCTTGCCAGCGACAATGGGAGCAAGCCATCTTAGAAGCAGGTCCTCTAGCCCCACTCATGCCTTCTGACTGCCCTGGCTTGACGGCAGCCTAATGACTGCAGCTGTGTGCCAGAACCACTCAGCTAAGCTCCTTAATTCCTGACCCACAGAAACTATTGGGTCATCAATGCTTATTGTCTTAAGTCACTTGGTTTTGGGATGATTGGTATTGATTTCAACATGTAATCAATACATCCTATGAGTAGTTCTTGCCAACAGAATGTGAGCTGAAAAGATGTGTGCCATTTCCTGGCCCATGTGGTCAAGATCCCTTTCCACAGAGCTCTCAGGAGCCTCGTGTTGAAGATGGTAGAGCCACAAGGTGGACCCTGGATCCCTTATGCCTGCATGGAGGGCTGCCTGCCAGACATCCACCTTGGGTTTTGCATACATGAGAAGAAACCTCAAATGTGTTAAGGTACTTAGATTTCAGAGTTCATGTGTTACAGCAGCCAGCATTATCTTAGCTAACACAGGGTTTCAAGAAGGCTGAGGCCAGACTGGACAATGGAAAGAGGGCTTTGGAGTCAGGAGACCCAAGTTTATGCCCCAGCAAGTCTACTTACAAGCAATGTGGGCTCATCAAACCCCTTTCGGCCTTGGTGTCTGTTTACAGGTGAAATGGGAGAGAATGATATTACAAACCACATTATTTGTGATGTGGATTGAATGAAGGACTCTGCAAGAAAGACTGTTGAGAAAGGTCTGCTAGCGGCAGTGAAGGCACCTGTCTACTTGCCATTCTGCAAAGAGGAGAACAGGTGGGCAGTTAGAAGTGGGCACAGCCCATCACAATTCACAGCTGGGTGTGAAGCAAATGGCCCACAGGGGTGCCTAATCTCTAAGTCATGGCTGAACACCCAGAGGTGAGCAAGGAACTATCTGATTCTATGTGATTTGGACTTGGCAATGTCTTCAATTCGAGACCTGAAATAGCTCCCCAAGAACTTATCTGGTTGCCATCTGGGTACTCAGATTGGGTTTGCAACGTGGACCAATATTTTTTTCTCAGGCAGCCCAGGATTGGGAGTCTGACCCTCCTCTTGTTCTATACATTGGACAGCACTGTCCTCAAATGCTGTGGTGCTAACTGCTCTGGCTGCTCCTCTGGTGAGCGCAGCAACCACATGGGTGCCCCCAGCAGTGCTGAAAGCACAAAGCTTCAGGGGTCAGGAAGAGACCATAATTGCATGAAGAGGCTGGGTGTCATATAACAGCAAGTGACAGGTGCTGCGAGGACGGTGGCAAATCCGAAGGATCTACTGGCTCACATCAGCCCACAGACTAAAGGCTCAAATCTAAATGTATTGCCCTCTACTTCCCCAGCTTTTCTGGACCAATGCTGTCTAATTGAAATATAATGTAAGTCATGTAAGCAATTTAAAATTTTCTAGTAGCCACACTGAAAAAGTGTAAGGAAAAATATGAAATCAATTTCATTGATATATTTCACTTAACCCAATGCACCCAAAATATTACGATTTCAGCATGTAATAAATATTGAAAAAAATGATGAGATTCTTTACATTCTTATTTTGCACCAAGTCTTTAAAACCTGGACTGTGTATTATACATCTCAATTCGGACCAGTCACATTTAAAGGACTTAACTAGTCACATGTGGCTGTGGCTACTATTTTGGACAGTGGGGTTCAACTGCCAGAACCACTCAGCTAAGCTCTTTAATTCCTGACCCACCTTGACATTCCCCAAGCCTGCCAGGCATTTTCACACCTCTATGCCTTTGTGGACACCATTCCCTCTGCCTGGAATACTTTCTCTCCTCTCCCAACCTGAACTCTTGCTCATCCTTCAAGGGCCTAGCACAAATGCCACCTCCTCCCTGAAGTCTTATGTAATCCCCCCAGGAAGACTGCCCTTTCCTCCATGTTTCCATAGGACCTTGTATCCACCTCTACTCAAGCACCTGCCACTCTGGATTTTTTTTTTTTTTTTTAATGTTACTGAAAGTCCAAGACCATTTCTGAACTACCACTGGTGCTTAGCACTTTGCTGGCATACAGTAGGCCCTCAATAACAATTGCTTGTTTTAGGGGCAATTGTGGGGTTTTCTCTGGAATGAGAGTGTTATGTCACCAGGGAAATCTCTTTAAAAGTTCCCCATTAATTTTTTTTTTGTAGGGGGTCACAATAAAGAAAGTGGTAGAATACGTGGCTTGGAAAACCATTGCTGCCAGTGACACAAATTCTGAAAAGGACCAGAGAGCTGTGATTTGGGGCTATATGTATCTTCACTAGGTATCCAGTTCTTCACTTATGATCCTTTCTAAGAAACATCTGAGCAACCTTGATATATAGCTACAAGGCACTGTATATCTGGGACCAGGGGCATATAGACCTCAAGGACTGCACAATTAATTTCAGGAGGGGAGCATGGCACTTTACCAGCTGGGTAGCCTGGGGTCTGATGTGGCATCTGTAATAGGGGAAAAGGGTCACTGTTTCACACAACTCCAGGGGGCACCACAAGGTGATATGAATGGTGCTCCTGGAGTTGAGTGAGCACAGCTTGTGGGGCTGGATGCAGTGGTCCTTCGTCCCACCTATAGATAAATGTAAATGTCTTTGACACGCCACTGACTTTAGACATCTGAGCCAGGATAGCGAGGAGGTGAGAGATAAACACAGGGAAACTCAGAACATGTGTGTTCACACACACAGATGCTGTCAACTCCAGAAGGGCTGCAGCTTCAAGTCCAAGTGTAAAATAAATGCTGTGGAACTTGGAACGCTTTCTCCCATAGAAACAGTACCCAGATGGGAGCTTCTCTTCCCAGGTTGGCATCCAGAATACAATGATTAAGTTTGAGCCAATGTTCTTAGATCTTTTCCCCTTACATGAGGGAGAGGATATAAACTTCCTCCTTCGTCCCCTACTTTTTTTCACCTAGATTAATCAGGGAAGGACAAAGTTCATGTGGGTGAAACCATTGACTAGAAAAGGACTGAAGTCAAATATGGCAGACTTTAGAGTATAAGTCAAAGATCTGGTTTTGAATTCTGGCTCTGCTGTGTACTTTCAGACAGGTTGCTCAACCTCTCTGAACTTCAGTTTCTTTATCTTTAGAATTATATTACCATCCCTCCTCTATAGTGTTGTACATCAAAACAGAGATGGGGTACATGGGGGCCTCAGCACAGCCTGTAATAAGTGTATCAGTCAGTTTTTGCTGCGTAACAACCTCAAAATCTCAGTGACAAATAACAATACACATTTATTTCTCACTGCTGTGTCTGTGGGTTGGCTAGGGAAACTCTGCTCCATTGTCTCCTTCCGGGGCCCAGACTGGATGGGCAGCAACTAGATGGGTATGTCCTTCTGTTAAAAGCAGCAGCTAGGGCAAGCTCAGCTACATAAGCACATTTCAAACCTCTGCTTGGCCAAAGTGAATCACATGACCAAGCCCAAAGTCTAGGGATGGAGAAGTACACTCCACCCACCATGGGGTATAACAAGAGTGAGGATATACAATACAATTACCAGGGAGTGAGGAGCTGGGACCAATAATTCAATCTAACATAGTAAACAAATAGAATTATCGTCTAGATGTGCTCATTCACCCAAATATTTCCATGGAAAACCAGGCAATTCTTACGGCATTTGCTTCTTTCAAAAGAAGGTTGTCCTAGGTATGTGGCAGAGGATAAGCATATGGGGTAAAGATTCAGGGAGACTGCCAAAGGGCAAGTGGAGGGAGGTGCTACAGGAGAGGGTGCCCATCCTTCCATCTTAATTCTGCTCCTAAGCTTAAAGATCTTGCCCTGGACCAGCACTGAAGGTATTAAAAGAAGTGTTTCTACAGACAACTTGCCAAGGAAATTCTGCGTCTGGTGTGTAAAGATTGTGTGACGATGTTATATCCGGGATGCCACAATCACTGAAGTACTCTGAGAGTTTAGAGGTGAAGAAATCATTTTAAAATTCATGAAGAAGGTGAACATTAAGGCTACATGTATCTTCACTAGTTACATATAGTATGGGATTATGAGAAGGGGTTGTATGGATAAGCAAAGAGGAACATTCAAGGATAGAAAGAATATGAACAAAAGTGTGTAAGTCTCATCAATACTCAATGGCTCAAAGTAAAAGACATTTATTCTTCTAAGTCATGAGGCTGAAGGGTGACTTATCTGAGCTGGGCTGGGTAGATCTGGGCTGGGTTTGCTCGTGTGTCTATGGGTTGACTGGCACCTCTGCTTTAGGCTGGGGTTGTCTGGGGGCACCTTAGCTGGGACGATTCTGTTCTGTGTGCATCTTGTCTCTCTCCTGGAACCAGCAGGCTGACCTGGGAGCATGCTTCTCCTAGGTGATGGCAGAAGCCAAGAAGGCAAGTATGAACACTCAAGCTCTCTTGAGGCTTGGAACTGGCACATCATCACTTCTACCTCATTCCAGTGGCCAAAAACATCACATAGCTGAGCTCAGGTTCTGGCAAGTCCCTGTAGTTACATGGTGAATCATGTGGATACAGGTAAGGGTGAAAATTAGGACCATGAATAGAAGCCTACTAGAAAAAGTATGGTAGGAGTAATGAGGGAAGGTTTTTGCAGAAAAGGTGGATTCAGGGATTCTCATGATTGGGAAATCCCACCCCTATGTCCCCTCTCTGGTATTCCTGAGATGTGATTCTCCGCCACCCCCAGCCCCTTCTATATCCCTAGTGCCAAGGAGCTCACTACCTTCTGGGGAACATTATTTTGTCATTGAATAACTTGTAGGAAATTCTTTTTGGTATTTATTTCCTCTTTGAGTCCACTCTCTGATCCTGGTTTTCTGCCTTATACGTTTCTGATTCAGCAGCCAATTTCACATTTGAGGACAGTCCACTGCCCAGTGGTTCATCACTCCCAAACTGAGGCAACTGTGGCAGCAGCAGCAGAACGTAGGGCAGGACCATCACCCCCTTGATGGGATGTGGTAGTTCTACTAATCCAGTGGACGCACATGACATGCTCCCTTCCCTCACCCTCTATATGCAATCCTAGGTCAGGTCTTTTTGATTATACTCCCTAAATATCACTCAACTCCTCTTCCTTTCTCCCTCCCCACTGCCACCTCCCTAGTCTAAGCTGACATCATCCCTTGCCTGGACCACTGCAGTAGCCTCTTCACTGTCTACCTCCCCCTGCCCCCTATCATCCAGTTTTCACAATACGGACAGAGTAATCTTTTTAAAATGCAAAGATGCTCATGTCACCCACTGCTAAAAGCCCTTCCCCTTCAGGTATATCTTGTTCCACGCTCTGCACTCCAGCCTTGGCGAGCATCTTTCAATATCCTTTGGACCCCTCTTCATCTGGTTCACTGCTTTTCTCCCCTTAGGCTTCAGCTCATCTGCCACTTCCTTGGGGAGCCTTCCATGGTCTCCCTTACAAGGTCAGACCCCTTAGTTACAGGCTCTCCCAGCTCTATACACCTTCCCTTTGCAGCATCTTCCACAGTCTCTAGATTTCTATATACTTCTGTGATGACTTGATTGACATCTGCCTCCTCCACTTGTTTGTAGAGGTGTGCTGATAAACCGAATGGGGGTGCTGGGGGCAGGGAAGGTAAGAGCTGATCTGCAGCACTTGAAGATTACTGTGGTGTAAATACATCCACCAGGGTAGAATTCAAGGTACCAAGAACTGTGGCTCACAAAACTCCTGAACACTTAACAATCAGCTCCTGCAAGTTGGCACGAGCTGGCTCTGCTGGGGCATGCCCCGTATCTGAGTTTGCTTCCCAGTGTCCCATAAAGTGTCTGGCAAATAACTGAAGAGTCATAAATATTTTGTGAATGAAAGAATGAATGAACAAACAACACTGAAGTTTAAACGAAACTTCAGGATAGCAATTCCTGTTTCCAGAAAATGAAAGACTTTGAATGTTCACCCCAAGAAAGAAATAAGGGGGTCATATTTCTGTTGTCTGAAGACTATTTATATATTTAATTAACAGACACATCTATATGCCAGGCACAAATCCAAGTGCTTTGCAAATACTCATTTTATCCTCATAACAATTAAAAGGTAAATACTATTAGTACTCCGGTTTTACAGATAAGGAAACTGAGGCTCAGAGAAATGAGGCAATTTGCCCAAAGCCATACAACTAGTAGTGGAAGAGTTGGGCTTTGAACCGAGGCAGTGTGGCTCCAGAGCTCATGATCTTAACCACTCTGCCATGCTGCATCAGGGTGAATTTTCAGAACGAAATGGTTCATATTCTCATCTGTGCCCCATCTGAGTGCATCCATCTCATGGAAACGGACATGTGCTCGTCAAGTCATGGCACCTCAACAAAAGCAACAAAAAAATGAAATGGCAAAGCCCAGGGAAGAGGTACTGAAATAATGGAGGGTTCTCAGGGTTCTCCAAAGAAACATAACCGATAGGATATATATCCTATTTATATCCTTTTAAGGAATTGGCTCCTGCAATTGTGGTGGCTGGCAAGTCCAAAGTCTGAAATCTGTAGGACAGTCTGGAGACTAGAAATTCTGGCAAGAGTTGATGGAGCAGTCTTTAGTCTGAATTCCATAGGGGAGGCTGACAGGCTGGATACTCAGACAAGAGTGGATGCTGCAGCCTTGAAGCAGAATTTCTTCTTCAGAAAACCTCAGTTTGTGCTCCTAAGAGCCTTCAACTGACTGTATGAGACCCACCTAATTACTGAGCGTAATCTCCTTTACTTAAAGGTAACTGATTGGGAAGCCGGTGTGGCTCGGTTGATGGAGCTCCCGTTTGCCGTGTGGGAGACCCCGGGTTCGCTTCCCGGGGCCTTCTTGTGAGGGCGGGCTGGCCCGCGCGGTGTGGTGGGCTGATGCAGTGGGGCCTCGCAGCACAGGGAGATGAGCAGAGACAGAAGGAGCACACAGCGAATGGACACAGCAAGCACGGGCGGCACGGGGGGGATAAATAAATAAATAAATCTTTAAAATAAAAATAAAAATAAAGGTAACTGATTGTAGATTCTAATCACATCTACAAAATACCTCCATAGCAACAGCTAGGTCAGTGTTTGACCAAACAACTGGACACCATAACTTAGACATGTGGACACATGGAATTACCCATCACAGAGAGGATGTGGGTTCTTCTGGATAAGGGCAGAGTGAAAAGAGTAAGGCTTTCAAGCCATAAAAAAAAAACAACAAGGGATGGACTCTAAATATTTATTTACTAAATTCAAATAAGAGGAAATGACCTGGCCAAATTTCATAAAGGGAAACATTTAAACTCAAGAGGCGAGTTTGGGATATTAGTATTTGTATAATGTTCTTCTCTGCATGTGGTCTCATTTCGACTTCAAGACCACCCTGGGAGATAAGGCTAATCAAGCTTGTTTTAAATAAATGAGGACAGTGAAGCTCGGAGAGGTTAGACGATGTTCTCAAGGCCATAGATCTATCCCGACCCCTGCCCTCTCTTGCTGGTTCAGGATTACTTCACCAGCACATCTCACAAGGAGTATAACTTCTCAGAAGAAGGCGATTCCAGGAGCTAATTTTGCTGATAGCAGTACAGAGTGAAAATATAATGAGGTCTAAAGGAGGTTTACATAGATTCTGGGGTGATAGACTAATATCACAATAGTAAGGAAAGAAAACATGAGATTTTGGATTATGTTTTTAACTTTTGGTGTAGTTGTTCATTTAACAAATTGACTCTGATGTGTTGTGGGCCTACTGTGTGTAGGGACTGACAAGGTCAAAGGTGGATTCCTTCCTTTACTGCCCATCCTATATGCTACACCAGGGATCACCTGAAATAAAATGAAAGCACTGGCTTGGACTTTTAAAGTGGGGGACAATGGCATTAATTTAGAAGACCAGGACATTTAGATTGTGGGAGAATTTTGAATGCCAGAGCCAGCAGTTTGATTTATCCTGCAGGCGAAGAAGGGCTAATGGAGGCTTTTAAGCAAGGGAATATGTTGCCATCATCATCATCACCGTTGTCACCATCATCATTACTGTCACCATCATCACCATCATCATCACAACTACCATCATCATCACAATAAAAATAATAGTTCCTGTTCACATAGCACCTACTATGTGTCAGGCACTGTGCTCAAAGCTTTAGCTATACTTAACCTTCTCACCTTCCCTGAGAGGTCAGTACAAATATTATCCCCACTTGACAGACAAGGAGCCAGAGGCAAAGAGGTCAAACAGCTCATAAGGAGCAAAGCTTAATCTGAACTCACTTCTGTCTGAATTCAGTTTACTCTTATTCTCAACACTCTGCAGGATCTTTGCTTTCAGATTTACCTAGGCAACACTTGGGACAAAGGTTTGGGAGCCAGCAGCACTTACCTGGGTGACTGAAGGCATGAGAAAGGCCAAATTTAAGGGGAGAGAAAGGAGAACCAAAGACACAGGGAGAGAAACAGCAGCTAAGGCTGGCAGAGTCAAGGAAACCACAGTGGTGAGACTTTTAAGAAGGAAAGGAGGGAATAACAGTGCAGAACATGAGCTAGAGGTCAGGTGGGATGGAGATGGCAAAGGAACTGTAGGATTTGCCATATTCAAGGGGCTTCCAGGAGTCCAACAGACAGCATTTTCAGAGTCATGGGGGTGGGTACAAGATTGCTGTGGGCTGAAGAACACGTGAGAGTTGAAGACAGGACCTGCAGCAGGTAAGCTTCCTCTTCCAAAAAAATATGATAGTAAGGGGCAGGGGAGGAAAGAGCCACAAGGAGAAGATGATGGCGGGAAGGGTTTTCTGGGGGGATGGAGGTGGGAAGAGACTTGAGCCATTGTGAGTCAGAAACAAAGAAGCAGAAGAAGGCAAGAGTTTGAAGGATACAAGACTGAGAGGCTCTTTCCCTGACAGCCCCAGAGGGAGCTCCAAAGGATGGGTGGAGAGCAGAGTGGGCCTGCATCAGTGAGAGCTCCTGCAGAAGGACTTCTCCAAGGCTATCAAAGGACAGACTTGGGTCTGATCATCTCTGTGGCCCTTTGAAGCTCTAATGGTCTTTCTTTCTCCCTCCCTCCCCCCTCCCTCCCTCCTCC
>JAQZBX010080207.1:0-13863 GCA_029593785.1 Cabassous unicinctus
GATCCCTGGGTGATTAACATATTAAAGTCTCCTTGGGTCTTCTCCCAGGGCTTCTCAGTTCAAGGCTCTTTTCTCCTTTGTTATATTGCCAACAAAGTTTCATTATTTGTATTTGTGCCCTACCTGAAAATCACAAAGGACAAAGAGTAGACTCTAGCACATCATCACTGTTTCTCACACTTGATAGACTCTTATTAAATTGTTGTGAATGATTAAAAGGAAGTGAGAGAGAGCATCAAAAACAACTTTTATTAACAATTTTGCCTCACCAAAGGTCTATAAACATGTCTCCCATCTTGAAGAACTGATTTCTCTGAGTTTCTTCTCTTGCTTACTATTTAAGATATAAGAAGTAAGAGGAGAGTTTTCTAATCTAAGTTTTGCTTATAAATCTTTACTTCTTGTACAGGGAAGAAATTGAGTTTTGAATTCAGTATCATTCCCTTAAATACTAAATAATGAAATTTGCTCCAGAAGGAACAATCTAAATTTTCAATGTCTTTATATTGAAGAATTCGGGTTAAACATTATTCCATGCTATAACCATCACCAAATGATGTAGCTAAATTGCAAAGGGATATTTTCACAGAGGACATTAAATGCTGAATTTGTTCAGAGCTATTAATAATCAAGTCAGTTGATGAAGGTAACAAGTGAACAATCAAAATGTCTTATCAAATTCCACCATGACTTACGCATTGAAATTTTGGTGCAATAGCTTTCTTTGTGTGTGCCTGATTGTTGACATTGCCTCCTTAGAGGAAATTACATCAAACAAGAAACTGGTATGCCAAGGGGCACAACCTTAGAGCCAGCCTTCTCACCTTCCTCAAAAAGTTCAATTTTCTTAAAACCAGTTAGAAAATTGGTTTGTTCTATAAACCTTCCAATCAAGGTTATGAATTCTCAATAGGTCATGGCAATCTATTTTGCAAATCTGTATTACAATTTGTGGCTCTGTATTACTTCCCAGAATAAACACATCAATCCTGTTACTTAAGGAACTTGTTTTCCCATTTAATTAGTCATTGAATTTTAGACCTAAAACCTTTGGAATTATTTCATATGGCCCCTTTATTTTACCATCCAGAAAACTGAGACCAGAAAAGTTACTCACTCAAAGTCTTGCAGCGTGTTAATGACCAAGGTGGAGCTAGAACCTGTCTCTTGACTCCTGGGTCTAGTGTCCTTTTTGTTAATAAGTCCTGCCACTCTAAAGCTTATTACACCTTCTGTACCTCAGGAAAAAAAATGGTCTCTACTCAGTATGATGGAGAAGCAAGAGGCACAAATATAGATGAGAATCTCAGACAAAATAAGAGTATTTATTCTTATTTTATTTATATATTCTCACCCACATTTGGGTAAAGTTTAGGAAGATAGTATTTTTGGAATTATGACAATTTCTCCCATAAACTTGTAGCACATACAGGACACTACTTGTCTAAACACCAAGAGTGCAAATGCCTGGGTGATATCAGCTGCCACAAACATGAAACAGCTGCACCACAATGTAATTCCCTGATGGTTGCACCAAGTTGGTGTGATTTAAGCTTCCCTTCCTCAAGTCTTCACCATCTCATCAAGGGCCTGGATATACATTCATTCAAGCATGGTTTTCTCTTGCCGTAATCGAAATACATCTGGCTTAGGCTCAAGATTTTCCAACAAACTCAGAGCTAACCCTGGATTTAGCGATGTGTGTGACACGAGGCCCAAGGAAATCTATCCAAATGTTTAGAATGTCGCTCCTTATTCAGTCTCTCCCTCAAATCCTACCCTTGCCATAATACCAGGCTCAGTACCTCCCTGGCTCAAGCCCCAACCCCCATCTCTACCTCACCACTAAGGTCCTACATCAAATGGGAATTTGCTTCACAGTCGAATGTCACAAGGGAACTTCTTAAAAATTCCCATGTTACCTCTAGACATATTGAATCAGAAACTCTGGAAGTGGGACCCTGCCATCTATGTTTTAACAAGTCCTCCAGGTGATTATAATGGAGTGGATTGTAAACTGATTCATTAAAACACCCACAAAATTTTTAAAAGAATTATATCTTAAGTTTAAAGGGACTGAGACAGTGCAAAATGAAAAATAAAAGCCTTTTGATCTCCAAACTACTATGGGAAAGAAGCATATTAAGAAAACTACTCAGCTGCAAACATTGGCCATTTATTATGAGAAAAGAAGGAAGAATCAGAAAGTAGAACCAAGATCTCAGAGGACAGAGGCTTGGTGGTAATGTAAAAGGGTACAGCTGTCATAGAAAACACTTTAGTGGTTCTTCAAAAAGTTAAATATGTAATTATCACTTCTAGGTATATACACAAAATAATTGAAAACAAATACTCAAAAGATACTTATATACAAATGTTCAAAGCAGCATTATTCATAATGGGCAAAAGGTGGAAACAACCTAAATGTCCATTAACAGATGAATGGGAAAACAAAATGGGGTCCATACAAATACAGTGGAATATTATTCAGCCATAAAAAGGAATGAAGTTCTGATACACATTGCATACAACATGGATGAACCTTGAAATCATTATGCTGAGTGAAACAAGCCAGACACAAAAAGACAAATATTGCATGATTCTACTTATATGAAATATTTAGGATAAGCAAATTCATATAGACAAAAAGTAGATTAGAGGTTACTAGAGGCTAGGGGAGAAGGGGGAATGGGAACAGAGTTTCTGTTTAGGGTGATGGAAAAGTGTTAGCAATGGATGGTGGTGATGATAGCCCAACACTGTGAATGTAATTAATACCACTGAAGTGTACATTTAAAAATGGCTTGAATGGGAAATTTTGTCATATATATATATATATATATATATATATATATATATATACACTACCACATTAAAGAAAAAAATTTTAAGCTTTGGAGAATCATTCCAAGGAAGTAGAGCTAAGCCCTTATCAAGGATCAAGGAATCAAAGTGTATCTAAGTGGATTTCAGAATCACCTTACCAGTGACTGCTGTGTGAATCCCACTTTCAACATTTTAGAAAGGTGTTGACTGCAATTATCCTATGTCTTTCCCAGAATTGTTGAGTGTTGGTCATGTGAAGGACAGATAACTTGTCTCTCTATTTCACAGTTATTTAGATCTAGAGGAACATTATTCAAGGAGCTGTACCAGATCTAACTTAGATGATGAGATCCTGGACTTTGAGGTGATACTATAACAGCAAGAGATTTAAGGGTCTTAGAGAAGGGGATCAGTATATCTTTTAAGTGGGAAGCACTTGAAACATTGGGGATCAGAGGATATACTATGATAACCAGCTTTAAGATGGCCTCCTCATATTTGTGCCTGGTATAGTTCCCTCTCATAATGGATTAGGGTTGCCCCTGTGTGACCAGTATAACATGACAGAAGTGGCAGTGTGTTACATCCAAAAGTGGGTCATAAAAAGTATTGCAGCTTCTCTCCTGGTCTCTCAGTTCATTTGCTCTGGGAGAAGCCAACTGCCATACCATGAGGAAGCTCAAGCAGCCCCATCGAGAAGGCCGTGGTGAAGACCTTGGCCAACAGCATGTGGGTGAGGCACCTTGGAAGTGGATCTTCCACCTCCAGTCAAGCCTGGATGACTGCAGCTCCAGCTGACACCTGACTGCAATATCATGAGCTGCTCCTGAATTCCCAACCGAAAAAAACATGAGAGATAATAAATGTTTATTACTATTTTAAGCCACTTAGCTTTGGGGTTATAAGTTACACAGCAATAGATAACAAATATAGCAAGATTGGAAAGTTAGGAGATCAGTAGGGGAAGGCAATTTAACATGACATTTGACACATCTCTAATGACTGACAACAGGGTCCAGCCTACATAGGAAAGCAAATGATGCTTAAAAGAAAGGTCATCGTTTTAATAGAGACATTTAAACTAAAGCCTAAGTACTCTGAGATATCTTGGCATCCCTAATAAAGGCACTAAAAAGACAAATTCCTATGGTGAGAAATGTATGGCTGTGGTGACAAATTTAGTCATTCATTCAAAAAAGATTCTATGAAAAAATACTCTTAATAATTTGCATTTGTCTGATGTTTGCACATTTACTTTCCCATCCCTAATCATGTCTAATTCACACATTAACACTGAGAAGTAGTTATTACTAATTCCATTTTATAAATGAAGAAGCTGGGACTTTAAAAAATTGCCTAAGATCACAATTAGAAAATCTCAGAGCAGGATTGAAAAGCAGGTCTTCTGATTCAATGCACAGCTTTATTTTCATTGATCACAGTTGCCCTGTGGAGGATAAAAAAGAAATGACAAACCCTGTGAACCTATCCTCTCAGAATTTAAAGCTTTGTTAAGGAGAAAAGATATAAATACACAGAGTAGGTAATTAATGATAAGTAGTACTTTATTCTTATGGAAACAAAGGAACACTATAGATAGTAAAGGATATAGGAACTTGAGGAGGAGATTTGTAAGGGCTAAAGAAAAGCTTCATGGAGAGTATGGGGCTGTAATGGGGGAAAGGTACAATTTGGAGAGCTAAAGGATAAGAGTTGCTGCTTTCAAGGACCAGGGAATAAAGCATGGGTACTACTTTAAGTCAAGAAGCATAACATATTTAGAAAACTGAAATTTAGAAAACCAAATATGTTGCTTGGATTCAACAGGAGATCCATGTTGAATCCCAGAAGGCAGCTAGAAGTGGGGTACGTTGGAGGCTGATGTGAGGAATTTGAGCTTGATGTACGCAGTGGAACTCATTAGAGATTTCTGGACAAGGCAGCAACCTGAAGAAATTTATATTTGTATAGGTAAGACCCTCTTCCGGTTTCTAGTACAAATATATTTATTCCTCTTTTATTTTTCCAATTAATTGCTGGACACTACATCTGCCCTAGCAGGAAGTTTCATATCTCTCTCTTAAAAGTATCACCCCACCTTAACCCTGAATTATCCAAGGCATTCAGGGGTTTGCACAATTCAAGCCAGGGATCAGTCATTCTTCAAAGTGCTAGACAAAAGAAGAGAATGGAAAGTCCCATAAGTCCATTGGCACCATAGCCTGGTTCACTGTCACAGAGTTCCTACACTGTCTGGGAGACAATTGTTCACTGCTAAGGAATCATCCATATGGGATCCGATCTCAGCTATGACCATAGTGTTTCCCCACACTTGTATTTCAAGCTTACTTTTCTTTTAGTTCCCACAGGCTTTGTCATTGTTCCCAGAACACAACCTCATGTCAGGGTAGCTGGATCCAAAAAAGGCATCTACCACACACGGCTTTGGAACCAGTCTTCTCCGTTTTAATTCTTAGCACATGAATTAAACCCAGATCACTAGCCGTTCACCATCTCTATTTCAATGATGCTAACAGGATCTACTCCGCTAGGTATTCTGAGGATTAAATGCATCAATATATGTAAAACACTTACACTGTCAGGTGACAACAAGTTCTCATAAACGTTATATTGTTAGTACTATTATTTTACATTTGAGAATGCCTGCAAGGTGGTATAAAATTTCTGAGATAGAAGCAAAGCGTATTATTGTTTTTCAAAATTATTTCTAGCTCTTAAAGTTCCTTAGAGATAATATTTGGTCCCTATTCCTTTCCCATAACAAATACAAGTCTCCATCAAGAAGCAAATATTCGTGCTAGATAGCTATTAAAAGTGAGAATGGATGAGTCAAGATTTCCAGTCCTTGCTGAGCTACAAGTGTTATAAGTTGAGTGAGCAAGTCAGAGCAAATAAACATTATTAAAGAAAATGAGAAATGGTTGGGAAAAACAAGTTCTAGTGTTGCAGAATAAGAGAATCATTGTACTCTGTTTAAATAATTTAAATTACTATATGCATTTCCATGCTGATAATTTAGCATACAAATTATGTTTTCTTGTTCTGTCTTCCAAACTTCATCCAAGTTTTGCACATTAGTGGACTTCAATGAAACTCTAAAACATCTCTGCCATTAAGAACCATGAATGGGACTAGGATGGGACAAGTTTCCTAAGAAAAATCTTGTTGGATGAGCATCTAGGACCACTGTGCTCTATACTGTACATGCTGCCTTTGATGGACCTGCTTTTTTTTAATTGGTATCTCACAGTAGCAGTAATGACCTCAACAAAAGGTACTTCCTGAGGACTACCATTTAGATATATGGAGAGTCTTGGAAGCTATCAGCTCTCCTCCTCCTCAGGAAATGCCAGGCCCTTTGACAGCTATTACTTAAATGGATACTGCCAAGGTCACTCCATTTCTAATGAACCTCAACTCCTCACTTTTAACTCTGCGCTAAAACCACAGTTTAACTGAAAAACAGCATTCCAACTTCTTCCCTGTCTCTCAAATCCATCCTGTGTCACAATACAGAAATATTTATTTGCTGAGAAATCTTGATGATCACTTCTCTTGTATTAAGAATTTCATTTCCTTCATCTGGGTTCTTTGGTGACACATCATGTTTTCTTTATAATATTCCACTGGGTTTCGGTAATAAAGCTGCCTTGGTAACAAAGAAAGCAATACTATAATCGAGTGTGACTGTGGGTGTCAGTCATACAGAAAGAAAGAAGAAAGCTCTGGAAAATAACATACAACTTAATGAGATCCCCCTGCGGGTTGTTTGCCCCCATCCTGCTAATCCCGCTCTGTGACGGCATTGTCCTGCCTGTGCCCTGGGTCCCAGCACCTGTCGCTCTTTCCTTTCTTTCTACAGCTCCACAGGGCTCACAGCCCGATTCATGTGTTTGAAGTTGTCTGTCCTCCCACACTCTGGCTACAGCATACTGACCCGTTAAGGAGCAGGGATGATTGACAGAGAAAGGAAGGCTCCATGCTTCAGGAGGCGTTTTAGATTTCAGGGAAATAGCTGTGAACTGTAAAGGAAATGCTGGGGGACTAACCCCCGAGGAACAACTGGTCACGAACTCACTCCCTGTCGACATTATGGTGTGTCCTCTAAGTGATAGGATTGGAATAGCTAGACTTCCTGGAACCAGAGGGTCAGATCCAGGCAAAATTAGCTCAGTTTCTCATCAGAGTAATGACTGTAATCTTTTGCATTCCCTCGAGTGCTTTATAGTCAAGCATCTCAGGGAGGGTTTGCCAACGATTAATCTCAACAGACTCCTGCGGGTTTCAGCATGGACAGTATTATCCATTTACTTCTTTCTTGTCCAAGTATGCTCTCACATAGAGCTGCTTGCAAGGACTGAGTCTATCAAACTGTATGCAGTAATAGTATACCTTTCAACAAGCACTCCTATCAAGGATCCGAAGGTCCATGCTGAGTACAAAAGTAAGGAAGCACATTTGGACTTGGTAAATGCCTTTATCAAGATGGAGAAGTCTTGCCACCAAACTAACCACAAGTCCTAATTAAGAGCTTGAAATCCACACACCCAGAAACTGGGTCTGAGATAGATCTGCCTTCTAGGAAATTTTCTACAAGCCAGATACTCTATTAGCTCCAAATCATAGTTTTGTGAATACAAAAAAAATAGAACAATAAAACAAATAATAATTCCACAAGTATGATGACTATTGCACAGTTTTCTCAGGGAAGATTATAATCAGTAGTTTTCATTTTTCATTTTTCCCAGAAAAGAGTTAACATCACAGAATCACAGGATTTTAAAGCAGGAAGGGATCTTAGATATTATCTCCTTATATTACAAGAAAAAAATTGTAGACTAACTTTCTTTTTCCTGTTGAGTAGCCAGTTGAGGCAGATTGCCATTGAAGGGGCAGATAGGCCCGGGGCATAAGGTATTTTCTGAAGAAGGCAGAGCTCTGTGGGATTCCCCATGAGGAAACAGAGCATTAGGATTAAGATGCTGGAAGGAGAAATAAGCATTCTGGAAGGGCAGATAGAAGGAAACCAAAATGGACATTACTTCACTTTCCAGACTCTACTAGATTTTATTTCGACCTCCCGTGTAAGATTGCAAACAAAACTGAAGAAGTGTGTCACAAGCATTTGTGGGAGTTGAAGGTACTCCTATAAAATTTGGCAATAAATATGTATCCTTGGTCAGCCACAGGTCCTTGCCCTATATTCTCTCACAACTATGTTAAATTAGACAATGAAACCACTCCTGGGGGACAGGGGTCCTACAACCTTTTCCATTTTGAATTTAAAACAGTAACATATACTATTAAAATTAGGTACTGTACTACTTGAAAATTGAGTGCCAATTCCCAAACTATTAGACAATCCTATAGTCTTGCGCTGCTTCTAAAAATTCCTTTCACAGTTGGCTCTATAGACGTTTATATTCTGCCCTATTCTTAGCTCTCAGTTAGGTCTATAGCAGTTGGAGAATTCCAGAGTCCTCAACGCCAAATTCCAGGACAGGAAGCTAATACCACTGTTTCAAATGTCTTCTCTTTTCAAAATAAATGTATGATTTTAGAAGGTTTTAACTATCAAAAGAAAGCTGCTTTTAAATATAATATGGCTAGAAGAAAGATTTTTCTGTAACAAACTCTTCAAATACCAACCTTTTCAATGAAAACATATGACAGAAATGGGAGGTGATAAATACATGTCTTTTTAAAATAATCATCAGATTTAATACATTATTCCAGGACTAAAATTTCAAAGAAAATTGATATTTCACATAGGAAAGCAGCAATTTGATCAATAAATGTAATAGACAATTCTGAATGCATTTTGCAATTTCAGGTTCATGCATTGATCAAATATTTATTGGGAACTTACTATGGGCCAAGCACTAAGTACTAGTGAGCAAAACAAACAAAACTCCCAGACTTCATGGAGTTTACATCCTAGTGGAGAAAGACAATAAAAAGTAAACATAAAAAATAGGTAAATTATACAGTATATTAGAAGGTGACAAGTGCCATGCAAATACAGAACAGGATGGAGGGATCCGGAAAGATAGGCTAAACAATTTTGCATAGGGTGGTCTGAGTGTACCTCATCTCCAACAAAGTAATAATTGAGAAAGCTTACAGGAAGGGAAGGAGCTAACCAACTAGGAGAACAGTGTTCCAGGCAGAGGCCTGTGCAAAGGCCCTGAGGTGGAGGATAGCAGCTTGAATGGGTATGGAGGAGTGATTGAGAAAAGAAAAGTAGGAAACGAGGTCAGAGATTAATGGGGGCCAAGTCCATGCAGGGTTTTGTAGGCCACTGTTAGTACTTTAGCTTTTATGCTAAGGGTGCTGAGCAGAGGAGTAACATGATCTGACTTACACTTTTCAAAAGATAACTCCAACTGTTTTGTTGAAACAAACTGTAAGAAGCAGCAAGGAAACCAATTAGAGAGTAAGAGATGATAGTGAGCTTTAATAATGTAGATAACAGTTGGGAGGTGATAAGAAATAATCAGAATTCAGTACATAATTTAAAGATAAAGTAGGTGAGTTTTTTTTTGTTTGTTTGTTTGTTTTTGTTTTGACTGGATGTGAGAGGAAGAGAAGATCTTGGGGGTAACTCCAAGAATTTGGCCCTGAGCAATTAAAATGGTATTGCCACAACTGATATGGGGAAGACTTGGGATAAAGTGTTGAAGGGGAGGGGAATGAAGATCAGAAGTTTAGTTTTCGATATATGAAGTCTGAGATATTGATTGGCTATTCTAGTGAAGATATCACGAAGGGAGTGGATAGAGGCAATTGTCTCAAAGAGTTTCACTACAAAAGGAAGCCAAGAAATGGAGTGATAACTAGCAAGGTTGGTGAAAACAAGAAAGCTTTGGTTTTTGTTGTTGGTTTGTTTGTTTGTTTGAAGATAGGAAATATAAAAGCATATTTGTATATTGATGGTAAAGTGAAAAATTGATGAAGCAGAAGAGAGGGAAGAATTGCTGGAGCAATGACCTTTACTGGGCAAGAAAGGAAGGGATCTAGTGCACAAGTGGAGATATTTTTGATAGAATAAAGACTAGTTAAAATAGAAATAAGTGAGAATGGAAGCGCTTAATAATGCAGATGTCGGCAGATGGGTAAATACAATGGTCAGAGCCTGGAGAATTCTCTTCCAGCTGTGATTGAGGATGATAAAGGAGGTGTTGGAGATTTGAGGAAAAATGTAATAAAAAATAACTAGAAAAGTGGGAAAGTCAATGGACTAGGGAAACATTAAATATTAATCATAAAGCATCAGAAGCTCACTTGAAGTAGTTAAAGTAAAGAAGTTAATTTACTATGGGAAAATTCAGCAAGATTTTCCATTTCCTCTGATCCTGTTCAGATCCATTAGTGGTGGTGTATAGAAGACAGAGAGATGGCTTTAATTTCCAGTTTTGCCAAGACAGAATTGAGGGTGTATGCAAGAGAGTGACTCCAATGGTTGAAAACGGAATTAAAGCTTGGCCAAGAAGGAAGAGAGAACATTGAGTGGGTGACAGACAGTGAAACGGTAGTAGGATCGATGGAGTAGGTGTCTAGGTGGGATCAAATTTTTTTAATCATAGAGCTAGAGGGAGTGAGCTAGGAGATAGAGAAAGGTGATCACAGAATGGGAGGAGATTATGAAGATGTTGCAATTGTGCATAATGACAAAGTTCAGGATAATAATCTTTGTATTTCCCCAGAGAAAGATACCACAGAGAAGAGAAAAAGAAAACAGAAATGAGCAGAAGAAAACGAGAAAGGACTAAACACATAACTATTGAAAAGACTGGCAGCTTTTAAAACCTGCGAAATTGTTTCTTTGGTCATTCGTGGGTGTGGAGAAAACAGTGACAGGTGGTAGCCTGCATAAGAAAAGGGCACCAGGAAGACCTCACTTCTCAAACAAGAAGTGTATGCAATTATTCCCCCAATTAGAGGTTTTTTGTGTTAAAGCACTCCATTTTTAAGATGCATTTAGTATGTCAGTCATTTGCACCTTTGTGTGAATTGTGATAATTAGATTGCCCCAATGCTCTCCTATGTTTTAAACCAGATCTGTGCAATGAGGAAATGGAATTCTGAGTAGTAGAAAAATGAAAAATGCAATAAGAAACTTAAGTGATAGTCACAATAGCATTATCCATAATAACCAAAAGGGAAAGCAACCCTAATTTCCATCAATTGATGAATGCATAAATAAAATAGGGAATAACCATATAATGAAGTATTATTCAGCAATAAAAAGAAATTAAGTACTGATACATGTTACCGCATGGATGAACCTTGAAAACATTATGCTGTGTGAAAGTAGCCAGACATAAAAGGTCATATATGGTATTATTCTTTTATATGAAATGTCCAGAATAGGCAAATCTATAGAGACAGAAAGTAAATTACTGATTGCCTGGGGCTGAGGGTTGGGGGGATTGGGGTGACAGCTAAAGGCTATGGGGGATTTGGGGGGGTAATGAAAATATTCTAAACTTGATTGTGGTGAAAGATGTACAACTTTTTGAATATACTAAAAGTCATTGAATTATACATTTTAAATGGGTGAATTGTTTGCTATGGGAATTATATCTCAATAAAGTTGTTTACAAAAAAGAAACTTCGAATGAGGTCAAGTGGGCTTTGGACAGCTGGAGGGCAGCATTAAAATAGAATTTGGAAAATACTAAGAGAAACTTTATCTTTCTTGGAATTTGCCCTAGACCCTGCTGGTAAGTCAAACACTGTGGATATCTTTTAAATCAGCTCTTCTGCCACCTCAGGCCTATTTGCCAAGGTTGCCAATGCCTTCCCAGCAGAAACACACCAACCAACCCAAACTGGAAGCATTCAGAGAGTTCAGTGCTTAAGAGCTCAATCTCCAGAGACAGGCAGAAATGGGTCGAAATCCTAACTCTGCTACAAGTTGTGTATATGTGACTGTGGCAAGTCTCTCTATCTCTTGGTCTCAGTTCCCTCATATAAAGTGGAAATTATAAAAGTACCTACCTTATAGGATGGTTGTAAGAATTAGATGAGATAAGAAAGGCAAAGCATTGATTGCAGTAGCTGACAAATAATGACTGCTTAATTATAAAAATTATGTAATTATAAAAATTTAGGAATATAAAGATAGGTAGCTGGAGGTTCCAATATATTTTAAGGTATATATTCCAGCATTCCCCATTCATGCCTTTCCAAGCCAGGCAAACTGGAAAGTAAGAGATAAGAGAATGTGCTTTTGTCCTTTCTTCACAGGGGGTGGGGAGAGTTAGGATTGTCTCCCAACGCTGGTAATGGAATCTTTAGCTGAGCACATGACCATGCAGAATGAAGACTCCATGCTAGGACAAATGGACAGTTGATAGAGGAAGCACTGCAGCCCCCCAGGGGAGGACAGATATTGTATTGTGCAGGGATAAGTGGTTTCCATAGCCCTCTTCCTAGCAAAGGCACTCAAGATCCCAGGCCCTCTTGTCTTCTCAAGGACATTTCTTCTTTGGTTATCCCCTCTTTCATTTGCAAAATCAATCACTCACCCTCCATAGGATCATTCCCATAGGCTTACAAACATCTTCCGATATCTGCAATCCTTAAAAACAAAAACTTGGGAAGCAGATATAGCTTAAGTGGTTGAGTGCCTGCTTCTCATGTATGAGGTCCCAGGTTTGATCCCTGTTACCTCCTAAAAAAACAAACAAACAAACGAAAAAACCAACTCTTACTGAGGAGCGGTTGTAGCTCAGTGGTTGAGCACCTGCTTCCCATGTACAAGATCCTGGGTTCAATCCACATCCACTTCCAGCCATTGCCCTATTTCCTGTATTTGAATAGGCAAATATCTTGTATTTTTAATATACAGTTACTTCATTTCCTCATTTTCCATTTCTCTTTAGCTTATTCTAATTGTCTTTTGAAATCAATATGCCACTAAAAGCAGAGAAAGAAAGAAAAATCACCAAGGATTTCCACATTGCCAGTTCTGTTCATCACTTTTCTGTTCTCTTCTAAGTCAACCCAAGAAGCAACACCTGATGCAGTTGTCCCACTTCCTCCCTCTTTGACATACTGTACTCTTGGCCTCTGGGACACTACACTTTCCCCACCTTCCCCCTACCTTTCTGGGTGCTTCTATTCAGTCTCCTTTGCTTATTCCTCCTCTTCTACTGACTACTAAGTATTGAAATTTCTCAGAGTTCAGTCCTGGGCACTTTCTTCTTCTTTCTCTACATTCTCTTTCCAGAAATTATCTCATTCATTCCTATGACTTTAAATGCCATATGTTTAAGGTGATGACTCCAAAAATTGATATTTCCAGCTCAAACCTCTTCTCTGAGCTTCTGCCTGCTTTATCCTAGTACATCTTCCTCCACATGGATGTCTCAGGCATTTCAAACTTATGTCAAAAAACTCCCTTAATTTATAAACAAAACAAAAACATAACTTTTCCTCTCTCAGCCATGTTCCCTTAACAAGAGAAACTCAATATAAAGTCTTGGAAGTCATCTGTGGCAGCAATGAAGGTATGCCATTCAGAACACCCATCAAAAGAACCTGCTTCAGAAAGCACGTTGACTGGCAGCCTCCTGATGTTCAGTCTGAGGCAATGTTTCCCCTTAGCTGCTCCCACAATGACTGAATGCAGCAGGAGTCCTAAATCCAGACTGTTTCTGTCCAAGGTGGGACTCCTCTTGTCCCGTCCCGCGGGACAAATCAACTGAGACTCCGAGTTACCCAGTGAAGGAATGAGACGTAGACGCTTGTAAAGAAATAACTGTGCACTTTATTCTACTAGCATGGCTCTTCTGTTGCTCTGCTGCTGTTCTTCTGCTGTTGTTCTTCTCTTCTTCCGCGCGAGGGTTACAAATCAGCTCTTTTATAGAGCAGGGAAAAGGGGAGTGCATTAAGGCTTAGGTGTAGATATATGATTGGGTAATTTGAGTTGCTAGGCGTGGTTAAGATGGTGACTATTCGCGCGTGCGGGAACATTGTGGCGCGAACGGGGAGGAGGGTGAGGATTGG
>JAQZBX010080208.1:0-13860 GCA_029593785.1 Cabassous unicinctus
AAACCACCACCACCCCAGTGATTAACTGTCCAAAAAGATAGCTGGAATTAATAAATTAATTTAAAAATCTGAAATTATTTATTTTTTCCAAGTATATATTTTGTTTGTTTTTGTTTCGTTTGTTTCTTTTGTCACTAAAAACAGTCATGTTTATTTCAAAACATAAGGTTGACTCCAAATTAATATTTTAACACTGAATGTATAAAAAGTACCATACATGTTCTAAGATGACAGTCTACCAAAGAAAAAGAGAAAAAGATAGCTCTTTCCCTCTAAGTCATTGATAAAACTATCTAGGAGTAGAAATAGCCTCATGAATGTGGCATGGAATTAGGGGAGCGAAAGATAGGAGCTCATAAGAGATCAGGACGAATTTTCTATTCTCCTTTCCTTACTGGGGCCTTAAAATAAAATAAAATAAAATAAAATAAAATAATAAATAGATAAATAGTTTTTTTCCCCCAAATATAAACAGTATTAGAGTTAAATTCATAAATTATTATTCTTATACTATTCCTTGGGACTTAATTCAATGACCAGACAGTATCAGTAATAAACATGTCAATTCTTTTCGTGTAACTGGATGTTATAAGCATTTAAGGTAATGAAAGAGGTTTCCCTTAGCCTGTTTCTTCTTTTCCCCCAGTCCTAACATGGCTTTCATGCAGGTAGTTTACAAGGCAAGCCCATTCTTGGACTGGTGAAGCACAGCCTCAATGTGAGGTTTTATAAAATCTGAATCAATGAACTGTTTCATTCCCACTATAAGTTGACAGAAAGCGAACTACTGGTAAAACCAATGAAGTAACTTAATAATATAATAATAGCAGCAAATACTTACTGAACACTGTTTCTAGTGTGCCTATTTGTACATATCTCTCATGTAATCCTCTCCACCACGTCATGAGATATGTATTATTCCTGTCACCATTTTACAAATGAGAAACCTGAGACTCCCACGTAATATAATGTGACCAAAGTTCTAAAATCAGTGAAGAATACAGCTAGGATAAGAACTCAGACAGTCTCACGCCAAACACACCACACCAAGAGCTTCCTATCATTTTTAGGCCTCTATTCTAACCTCTTGGTTGAGAGTCATTTTTAGGTTATTTGTTGGACAATGGAGCATGTATAATAAATACCAATAAAATAAGCATGCTGTTTATTAAAATTAGCTATGTACAAAACCATTAATGTGTTCAACTTAACCATTTATAATTCCAGTGGTATTTCAAACATCTGGAAAAAGAATTAGTGACTACATCTATCCAGGAGTAATTATGTTCACTTAAAACACCAAAATCACACAACCAAGAAAACAATTTTAAATGTATAGAGCATACATGAAATTGGACATGATTGTGACTTTAACATAGTTTCTGCACTCAACATGAGTGTGTGTTATACGCCTGACATATCTCAAAATATCACTGACCTTTACACAACTGGCTAAACTCTGCCAACAAGGCCAAATCAATCAGCTAATTCTCAGTGCCTTACTCTTCCTATACACTTCTGGTAACAGAAATTCCTATCTCAGGAGCACCTTGATTTATAAAACAGATGAATTCTGTGCCCCCATCATTGACCTTTAAACTGTATTTTGGCACTTCAGAGTGTGCCTTGCACAGGGTAGGGGTTCAAAATATATGGACAGAACAAATTAATTTCTACAAAGAAAATAACACACCGTTTGCTGACTTTCACGGTAATTTCATGCTAGTTTACCAAATTTTCTGTTTTTCAATATTGTGTTACCATAAGCATAGAGCCGGAATTAGAAAATAACTTTTTCAAATACCTAACTACAAACCTATACTAAGACTCAAGGCCAGGCCTAAGCATTTTATGCTTTCTCTGCTTTCTGCCTCTTACAGTCACAAAGGCAGGAGGACATGTAGTAAGGTAAAAGCTGCCTTCCGTTCTAGAGCTGAGCGTTCAGAGGGCCTACGAACTCACCCATCTGCAGGTGGCCCCACACCACAGCACCTTCCCTGCAAAGAGGAGAGCTGTTGAGCTGGCACACCACTGAAGGGGCCGCACCTCCAATGCTCACCTCTCTTGCCCTTTCTCTTCACGCTGATGCCAGAATGAAAGAACAGTAGTTTGCACCTCCTGTTTACATCAGTTACAAGAGCTAAAACAACCACTAATTTTGTTTTCTGAAAAGATCCCACAGAATAAACTCCAGGACTTTACTCAAAAATTGTTTTCTAGTTTAATAATACCTATGTTATTTATATTTGCCCCATATTTTCATATACAATGAAAAATTAGGATCAGTATTTTCTGCCTTTCTTGCTACTTTGACAGATATTGATAAAGTTACCAGCATATAGAACACATATCCAAAGGACTGGTTTTAAGAACTATGAAGGGGGAAGCGGGTGTGGCTCAATCGACAGAGCTCCCGTTTACCATATGGGAGGCCCCGGGTTCACTTCCCGGGGCCTCCTTGTGAGGGCAGGCCGGCCCGCGCAGTGCGGTGGGCTGATGCAGCAAGACCTCGCAGCAAGGGGGAGATAAGCAGACACAGAAAAGCACACAGCAAATGGACACAGCAAACACAAGCAGCAAGGGAGGGGATAAATAAATAAATAAATAAATCTTAAAAAAAAAAAGAACTATGAAGGTACTCCAAAGAGACTCAAAATTCCAAACATGAATTGTATTTTTTTCACACTTACTTTTACTACATTTCTCATTTCCTAAATTTATGATTTTGAACAAGACTGTTTTCTAAACTTGTACCAAACTCAACACCTATATAAGAAAGATGAACTATCAGAAATAAAAGGTTTTAAATTAGCTTATTTCAATTTACTTGTACAATGAGCCTTATGTAAAAGTCATTGATAGGATGATTAACAACAATAGTGGAAATCAAATAATGAAACTACAGAGGTTTAGAACTAGAAGGTACTGGGGGTGGGGCAGTTTAAGGTCCCCATTTTATATACAAGGAACAGACAGGCAGGGTCCATGGGACCTGACTCAAGTCCTACAACCAGACCTTGAGCCCAACCCTGGCACCCCTGACCCGTAGACCATTCCAAATCAGCATGCATCCTTAGTGCTCCATGCTTGAATTATAAGAAAGATGCATCTTCTCATATGACTGCCTTCAGAAACTTCTGGCTTTTGGCAGAAATATTTGGCTGAATATTATCACCTAAAAGACAGTCATTTGACATCATTATGAATCAATCTTTTAAAACCTTTTATAGTTTAAAATGGAAATACAAAGTGAAATATCTCTAATTTATAATGATCCACAGAAAAAATGTTTTATCTAAAAATAGGAAAATTTTGCTAATTACCTACTAAAATAATATAGTCTTAAAAATAACTGTAAAAGATTGATTTTTTTTCTAGCTCTTCGTAGATGCCAGCTGTTAGAATTGAAAAGGCTCTATATCTAGGAAAGTGAAGAATGGGTTGGAACCTAGAGTCACAGCTTACATACTTGGAGAAGACACAAATGGGAGATGGGTCCCTTCAGGTGTAAAGTATACATAAAAATGGCATCCTTCCCGATAGGCTGCATTTGAACAAGTGGTAAAATGAATCCAAACATATGTTGTTTCTTAAAAGTACACTGCAAATGTATCGTTATGGTATTATTTATTGGACATCCAGTGGATTTTCTTCTGATATGCAACTCAACACTTTCCAAACTTGGTGAACATTCTAACCGCTCTAAATCTCAAACACAGACCAAATTTCTCAATTCACTGCATAAAACAAATTCCAAAATTCCTAACTCTTACCATAATTCACTTTATTAACTATTTAATATTGAAGCACTTTATAAGTATTATGTCAGCTAAGTACTAGTAAAATCTTATGACTCATAGAAGGGTGTCACCTAATAAAGATGTTTACTCAACTAGCCAATTGTTCATTAAAACCACATATAATTCAATTAGAGAAAACACAATTTCTTTATACAAATATCCAGTATGAGAAATGCTTTTTAATTTCCCAAGTTTTTGACCATTACCTGATATATTAAAAGACCTAAGTAAAGCAGTGGCAAATCAAATCCCTAAGTAGATCAAAGGACAGCCATTTTCAGTACTCCTCTCAAGAGCAATACCAGTGGTAAAAGAAAACTTTACCTTAAGTAGTTTTTGTATTTATTTTTAGCAATGTGAACTAAAGTAGTTTATAACAGCATAAACTCTGTAAGCTTACAGCTCTACAAGTTTGCTGTAATAGAATCTGACTTGTTTTCCTATAACTATGTTTCTACTTAACCTTTTTTCCATAAAAATAAGCCTTTAAGTTCCTTTATTTAACTAATACTTAAAAAATAACCACTGCTCTCTCTACTCCAGAAAGAGAAAATGTGGTTATGCTTATGAATGCTGTTTTTTTTTTTTAAGTGAAATGCAATGTGAAAAATGTAACATATACTGAAAACCATTCAAGGGTTTGCCTACTTAATATTCCAAAATTTTAAGGCAGAAACTACCATTGCCACAATTGTTTCTGATACATCATCAACCTACCTGGTTTGTTAGAGGCTGCTGAATCTGGTCAGAATAAGATAAGGCAGAAACCTGTTGGTCACTTATGTTTGGCTGGCGACGGTCACTGTACTGATGTGAATGGGGCATCTGTCCAGCCATCTGAAGGCCAGCAGCATGGAATGAAAATGACGGTGCAAGCCGAACAGATGAAGGTTTGCATGCTGAAGTCTCTCCTCCTACGAGAATAAGTGACTATATTAAGGAAATATTCATATCCTGATATTTGTATCATTTGACATATTTGATAGCTCTTTAAATAAGGACTTCAGAATATTCAATAATATTTAAAACCTTTAGAACTACAAACAGGAATATATATCAACATAACACTATGTTAAATAGTATAAAATATACATAGCAATTAAAATGAGTATCTCTAAATCTGTGTAAGAGAAAATCTTAAGTAAACTTTTTTGTAAATCAACAGGAATAACATTTAATATATTTATTTTCACGTATGAGATTTTCTTCATTTGAGAACCATAATGTAAGTTATATAAATAATTTTTGAATTCTCGAGAAGGGCCTCTCCAGTGGCACAGCCCCTCACAAACCCACATGACTGAGACGGTGACTCGCACACCTTCCAGTTCTATGACAACTAATAGCTCTGGTCCCTCAAACCAGGCAAATGCTTGTGCCGGTGGGGCTTTCCTCTGACCCAGGTAACTAAGGGTTGAGCATTCAAAACATGGAATTCACAGGACACTGAATTCCCCTGGACCCTTCCAGTATAGTCAACATGGCTCAACAGAACCCCCTACTATAAAACTCTACAGTCGTGGCAAGCTCACCACAGGAAAGAATACTTAATAACTATTCCTCTGGTAGGCTAAGACCATGACCATACATCCACAGTAGAAATGGAAAAGCAACACTGTCCATAAAAGGAATTGGTAGCTAATTCTTCCTTAAAAAAAAAAAAAGAAAGAAAAAGAAAAAAGAAAAAAGGAGGACCTTTCTTCTTAAATTCAATCAAATTTACAATTGCAAACTAAAGTCAAAATGGGAAGCTTGAAACCCTGGTCAACAAACTCTAGCCCAGAGTTTATGCATACCAGTAACACCATACTGGTATGCATACCGGTCAACACCAGGATGCTTTTTTCTAAACTTACATATAAAAATTGGCCCAACGGTGAAGAGCATGTACTCAGCAGTCAGGGCACAAGGGTCTGAAATCCTAGCTCTACCACTTAACAGCTGTGTGGCCTTACACACCTAATTTCCTCATCTAAAAAAGAGGATAATGATATATCTATGTCAAAAGGGTGTTGGGAAGGTTAAGCGCTTTCTTTGATACATGTAAAGCACTTAATACAGCTCTGGAAATTGATAAATGGCTTCCAGAAAGGATGATGGTTTTAGGGCCCACTCTTAAGCATACACAATCTCTACCTGAATGTTTCATAGACTTCTCAAGCTGAAGCATACAAAGCTAAATGCCCCCAACACAAATGTTCTGCTTCTATTTTCTACCACAGTGAATGACACTGTTTGCTACCCGGTCACCCAAATCAAAAATCTGGGAGTCATGTGAGAGTTCTTTCTTTCCATAGCCCACACGATGTGCAGTGGCTCAAACCTGCTGATTCCACTTCCCATAGAACACTCAAATACAACCTCTTCATCTCCTCTGCCATTTTTCTCATTTGGATTACTAAAATAGTTTCCTAATACATCTGTCTTTACTCTGCCCATTTGCAACTCCATTTTTCTTCTATAAAATCACTTCTATAAGTGATCTTTCTAAAATGCAAATCTCAAGCCCCCCACTCCTACTTAAATTGCATATCACCTGCCCTTGGCATTGCTTTCAGACCATAGTTTTTCTCTCCTTCCATTATAGCATGAGGTCTGTAACTGACCCATACTACGTGATTAATAAGTATCTGCTGAGTAAATAAACAGCGCACATACGATGAGAGACTGGCATGACTTTTTTGGGGGGTGGGGGGAGGAGAAGTAGTGGCATGACTTTTTAAAATATTACTTTACTCATCCTGAAAAACAAAGCGAGTCAATTCAATTACGTGGAGCAATTTTCTTCAGTTTAAAAACAAACAAACAAACAAAAAAAAAAAAACTTCTTGGTATTTGTCCTAAGGAAGTAATCAACGATGAACACAAAGATGTTTAGGAAAGGCTATCCTGTATTGTTTGTGCTAGTAAGACGTTGGAAACCTAAACGGCAAAGCATGGGGTTGCTCCCCATGGGCACTTTACATCTGTATGTCAAAAACTCAAAAATCTGGGAAGAAATATAAATAAATATAAATACATAGATGAAGAACTGAGGTCCTTAAAATATAAAGAGCTCCTCTAAATAAATATAAAAAAGACTAAGTCCCTGAATGGCAAATTACTTAACCATTCTGGGCCTTAGTTTCCCATCTGGGAAGCAGAGATATTATTATACTAATGCTACTGCCTTAACCAATATTTTATGAGATTAAAACGAGATGTCACAAGTAGGAATTTAGAATGGAATCTGTAATATAAGCACTTTTAAATGTTAGCTTCTGTTTCTATTATCAATGTAGTCATCGTATACTATGCTAGAACGTATTTATTATCAAATTAATATATTGGTAATATTGAAAAACACGAAAGTCTTTAGTATACAGCCTAAGAATTAATATTAATTGAACAGCCTGTGTAGAAAGAAAAAAATGACCAGCATTCCAGAAACTTTCCATACTACTCTATGACCCTTACCAATCATTATCTGCTTTCTCTTCCACAAAAATTACTCTCCTAACCTCCAAACCCAGAATAGCTTTAACTTTATAAAAATGGTTTTGTTCATTCTTGCTATACATATAAGCTGTAGCTTGTTCATTATTATTGCTTTATAGCAAGGATTCTTAACCTTTTTTGTTCCACAGACCCCTTTGCCAGTCAGGTGAAAACCACAGACCCCTGCTCAGAATGTAGCGGCAGATAGTTTTATGACACTCAACATTGGCATGTCTTTAAATTAAATTTTAGGATTATTCAAAATTACATTTTACAACTTTCCCATAATTTCAATACCTGATAACCTGACATGGTTCAACATCTGTTCAGATGGTCATTTTCAGCAAACATTTAGAAATTCGAGTTTTCCCACGGCATCATGAAACCGTCTCCGCCATCCTTACCAACCTTTTTGCAGGTAGTTATCCACTGCACTCAGACATACTAAATCAAAATAAAAATCATACCAAGTCCACACTATACTGTGTATTATTTAATAAATATATCACACCCACACCAACGCATCCCCACAAGAATAATGTCTTTTTGAATTTCAATTCAAACTCAAAGACCCCCTTAAATCTTTCCATGGACCTCTTGCGGATCTGTGGACCCCTGGTTAAGAACCCCTGCTTTATAGTATTGAATTATATGATATGATTTATTTAGCCATTCTACCTTAAATTAACATTTGGACTCGTTCCAGTTCAGGGCTGCTAGGAAGTCTCTTATATGTCTTTTGGCATACACATACACATACACATTGGTGCTGCTCTTCTGTTTCTCCAATTAAAAAAAAAAATCAATCTGTTTCTACTAGCAGAATATGAAAATTCCCACTGCCCCACTCCTTTGCTAACATGTGGTATTGTTAGTCTTTCTAATTCTAGCCATTCTAGTAGGTCTGTAGTGGTACTCCATTGTGGTTTTAACTGTATTTTCCTGGTGACTATGAACCCCTTTTCATCTATTTATTGACCACTTGGTATCTACCTCTGTGAAGTGCCCAAAACAAGTCGCTTGCCATTTTTCTACTGAGTTTAAAGTCTTCTACTTTCAAATTTCTAGGAGCTCTTTACACGTTCTGGATATGAGTCTGTTATTCGTTATTTGTCACACTCTTAATGGTGTACTTTGATGAACAGAAGTTCTTAATTTCTTAATTTTTTCAAATTAATGGGTCATTTTTCCTTATCCATTCTGCCCCTGTGTCTTTTGATTGGCAAGTTTAATCCATTAATATTCAAGGTTATTACAGTCAAGGCAGTACTTCTATTAGCCATTTTTTTCTTTAGGTTTATATATGTCATATTTTCTTTTATTTAATGGTACCAGGGCCAGGGAATGAGCCTGGGATCTCCTATGTGGGAAGCCGGTACTCAACAGGCCACATTGGCTCCCCTGAGTTTTTTTTTGTTTGTTTTTGCTCATTTGTTTGCTTGTTATTTATTTGTTTTTAGGAGGCACCAGGGACTGAACCTAGGACCTCCCCTGTGGGAAGCAGGTGCTCAACTGCTTGAGCCACATCCACTCCCCATATTTTGTTTTTATTTCTCTTTTTCTTTTTTAGTTATTCTTAAAAATAATCTTCCTTTCTACACTCTCCTCCAACCTTCTCTCTCCTGTTTTTTCCTTTCAACCTGCCAAACTCCCTTTATGATTTCTTGATAGCCAGGTTTGTTAACAAACTTTCTTAATTTATCTGAATATTTTGACCTCTCCCTCATTTCTGAATGCCAGCTTTGCTGGATACAGAATTCTTGGCTGGCAGGTTTTTTCTTTTAGGACCTTAACTATGTCATAACACAGCCTTCTCGCCTCCATGATTTCAGGCGAGAAATCAGCATTTAATCCTATCGAGTACGTGATGAATCTCTTTTCTCTTGTTGGCTTTAGGATCAGTGCTTTTGTCACTGCTTTTATCAATGTTTAAGAAATCTTTCCTTATACCAAAGTCAAAAAGAAATTCTATATTATCTTCTGGAAGCTGAGTTTTACTTTTCACATTTAGAGGCCAATCCACTTGGAATTGCTTTGTGTGTGTGGTGTGAGGTGGGCCTCAAGATTCATTTTCCCCTGAATGGATATCCAATTGACGTAGAACTATCTAATCTATCTATCTTAAAAAGCTTTCTCCACTAATCTGAAATGCCTATATACATACACAAGTCCCTATATGCACTTGTGTCTGGTTTGGGGCTCTCTCTTCCATTCTATTGGATACAGACACATTCTTTTTATATCTTTGTGCAAGAATAGACTATCTAAATTATTATAGCTTTAGAAATTTTAATATCTTGTTATTCTCCAGGAATGTTTGGGCTATTAGCCTTTTGCATTTCCATATAAATTTTAGAATCAGCTCATTAAATTCACCAAAATAAATAACCCATGTTGGGATTTGGGTTGAAATTGCATTTTCTCTAAAGAGCAGCACATCCAACAGAGCTTTCTGCAATGATGGAATTGTTCATCTGCAGTCTAATAATGTAGGCACTAATCACATGTGACTACTGAGCATTTGAAATGTGGCTATGGTGTCACTGGAACTGTTATAGAGGAAATTATTTTTAAATTTTATTTAATTTCAATTAATTTAAAATTTAATAGCCACACATGGCTACAGCAGAGCAATTGGAGGGAAACTGAAACCTTCATAATACTTAATTTTTCCAATGCATGAACATGGTATAGGCCTCCATTTATTTAGGTTTTCTTTAATTCCTCACAATACTCTTACAGTTTTCTATGCAGAGGGCTTAGATATCTTAGATATCTGTTAATGTGGTGAATTAAGATTGATTTAAAATAACTTTACATTCCTGGAATAAAAGTTGATCATGATTATCCATGGTAGATTCACTGATGAAACCATTTGGGTCTGGAGTTTCCTTTATGGGAAGGCTTTCAATTAAAGATTACCTTTAATCAGACTATTTCCTTATGTGTCTGTTTTGGTAAGTTGTATTTTTCTAACAGCATGTCTATTTCATGCAAATTTCAAAAGCACTGACATTAAGTTCCTCATAATATCCTCTCAGGACCTTTTCAATGTTGGTAGGATTGTGGTGATTTCTCCTTCACCTCAAGATTGGTTACTGAGGTCTTCTTCTCTCTGAACAGTCTCACCAAAGGTTTATCAATTTTATTAAGTCTCTTAAAAAACCCCAACTGGTAGCTCTATTGATGTTCTCTTATATGTGTTTTCTATTTCTGCTCTCATCTTGTTTTATATTTACCAAGAGAAGTATATGAAAAATGAGTTATTCCTTCTCTTATGTTATCGGATTATAAAAATTTAGAGCTGCTGTAAGTTCCTGACAAATAAAATCTTTTATTATTATAAACCAACCCCTCTTAATTTCCAGTAATGCTATGGTCTTAAAATACAGGTTGTTTGATATTCGGTATGGCTACACTAAGCTTTCTCTTAATCTTTGCATGGTAGGTCTTTTCTCCATCTTTTTTATTTTCAACTTTTCTGTTTCCTTATATTTTAGGTTTTTCTCTTGTAAACAGGATGTAGTTGGGCTTTATGTATATATACAAAGACTAACAAACCTTTGTATCTGTTCCAACCATTTTATGTTCCTCTATCTTCTGTTGGGCTAATTTTTTTTTTACCTCCCCTTCTCCCCCAAAATACACACACTATTTTATTTGTTAACTTACAGCAATATTGATACATCCTTGACTCATCAAAATCTAATAAAAATTAGTGTCCCCTTAATTTATATACGATCATTGATCTGTATTTTAATTCTTTAATATGCATATACATGTATTTTCACAAGACATTACTGTTTTATAATGTTAATAATCATTTATTTTTACTCCCATATTTATTCTTTAGGCCCGTCTACATTTCTTCATGCATCTCCAACCTTTCATCTGGGACCTTCTACCTAAAGAAAATGCTCCTTAGTTTACCTTTAATGCAAATCTGCTAAGTGACAAATTCTTTTGATTTTTTTCTAAATATGTCTTTATTTCTCCATCTTTCTTCAAAGACATTTTTGCTGGATATAAAATTTTACAGATTGGCCATCATTTTGAAGCTCTCATTCCATTATCTTCTAGCTTCCATTGTTTCTGTCAAGAAGGCAGCTAGTCATAGTTTTTCCTTAAAGGGTGTCTTTTTCCCTGGCCGCAGATTAAATACATCCATTAAGTTCTTAACTGCATTTTTGCATTTTCTGTTTCAGAAGCACCCAAGTTCTTGCCAAAACTTTCAATCTGGTCTTTTATTTCCCCAAACATATTAAACATGGTTATTTTTAAGTCTCTTTAAGACAATTCCATTATCTTGGCCTCTTATAACTCTTTTTCTGTTGCTTTATGTTTTTCTACCACCTTGTTTCCTTGTAAGTCTATTTTTAATTAACTGAAAAACATGGTATAAGAAAAACTTATTTATGGAGATAAGTTGAGTCCTAAAATGATACTATCTTTTTCCAAAGAGAGCCTGTGTTTGTTTATAACCAGTAGTTTAGGATCCCGCAATCTGGGATAACCTTGATGCAATGAGGGAGCAGATAATTCAAAGTGGGCTCTGTGAGGCAGATCTGTTTCCAGTTCATTCTTCCTGTACTCTGGGGTTCCAACACAAATAAAGGGGGGTACATTAAGGGTATCCTTTCTTGGCAGACCTTTACATACAATTTTTTATATTCAATTTTTATATACATAGTGTCATCAGCTGGAAAGCTGTGCTCACCTTCTTAGTTGTATTTAGGTGCTTCTTCCAGAATTAGCAGGCTCACACTCTCTGAATGTCCTTCTCCAGCATCTTGACTCCATAATCCTGCCCTGAGCTCTCTCGGATGCCCCCATTTTATCAGCTTTCCTTATTGTTCTCAGAGAAACGACTGATAAAAATTACTTTTCCTTTCTTATACTACTATGTATTCTTATTGCATTCTATCTGTATCATTCAAGAGACATGTATAGCAAACTATATTTTTAGTTATGTAAAGACTATCTTCTTCAGTACGAGAGAGAAAGCTTCTTGAGAGCAGGGTGTTTTTCTTCCATCACATCCACCCTAATTAAGTCCTGGCACATGAGAACACAAATTACTGAAAGTAGGCAGACCAGGCAAACTAAAGTGCCATTGATTCTATCTGTGCTGCCATGTACAGAACTATTTTCAGAGATTTTCTTTCATATCAAATTAATAATGTTTCTCTTGTGTCTATGTCCTGTCCAAATATTTTCATTTGAGAGACATTCATGAGAGTGTTTATAGTAAAAAGATCTAAGATGAGGTTAACACGTGCATCTTTTCAAAAGCTGGTTTGGTGGTTGGTCATGGCAAATGGAAGCCATTTTCTACTTGTTAAAGTGCTAAACTATTGAGATACATTATTTATTTTAAAAGCAGCCATTCAATCCTGAAAATCAGATTATTGAAAATAATTCTCTTGTTTGACAGAGTTTGAGTCTGAGAAAGGAGGCAATCACATGAAAGGATTATTTACTACTGATAATGTACTCAGTCATTGAAAAATGGGTAATCTATTAGACTACCAAATTCTGAGTCCTTTTTAAAAATCTTCTGGATTCTCCCTTTGTAAAGATTTCCAGATGCTTCCTTGTTTTCCCCCTCTATCTAATTTGCATCAGGGTCCTATCATAAACTGACAAGATTACTAAAAGAAGACCTCTAACTGGACTTCATTCACTTTTCTCCCACAGCAACCTGCTCATCTCCACAAGGCTAATCTTACAGAGCCATTTCTACCCCTATCTTCTCCAAACTCAAGATCCCAAAACGGCTCTATTCCTTACTAGGACAAATTTATTTCATTAATTTGACAACCAAAATCTAATTCAGGCATCTTTATCTTTTATCCATATCTTCAATCACCTGGTTAGCCAGCTTACTTCCCCCATCCTCAAAATGCCCACTTCTCTGTCAAACTCAGTATCCTCACACCAAGAAAGCGATCTCCACTTCTCACTCTCCAAGTCCTACCTATCTAAATATATTTTCAGCGAAGTCATTGAATCTCTCTAATTTTAATGAACTTAGTTTATAACCTAAATAAGCATGCTCTTTTTCATTAAGTTATACATATGGAGAAGTATCTCATCTCTCTACAAAAAGATTTAAACTCCTTAAGAAAAATCATGTCTAGTTCCTTGGGATTCCTTTTAGGGTTATCTCATAATAGGTACTCAAATGATTCCTAACTCAATTTTCCTTGAAATCTTAGGAAAGTAAATTTTATTTTAGCTTTTCATATTTTAACTTTTTTTCTGCAAAAAGCTTTATTGTTGAGTGTGGCGGCCATCAATGGAGGTGCTTAGTTCTCATCAAGACCAGATGCGAGACAAGGTCCGCGGCTGGTCAAGGAGGGATCAAGGATACCCGACTTACTGAGGAGGACTGGGCACTTCAGAAATTGGGGCCTCTTTCACCCTGGTTATAATCTTAATCATAATAGCGATATCTTTCCTTTTTAAATTGTTTACCTGCAAAAACATGCTCCTAGCTTATGCTGTGATTGGTACCGCTGGGTGCAAGGCAAAGCACTGCAAAGGAGGGCCAAAACGGTATGGGGCTACTGTTGGACTCCTT
>JAQZBX010080209.1:0-13858 GCA_029593785.1 Cabassous unicinctus
TCCTACAAAACTGTGTGATACCAAGTGTAAACCATAGTGTAAACTATAGACCATGCTTAAGAGCAATGCTTCAATGCCTCTTCATCAATGTTAATGAATGAACCGCACTAATAAATGATGTTAATTGGGGAAAGTGTGGGGGAGGTGGGGATGGTGTATATGGGAATCCCCTACATTTTTTATGTTCTAGTTAATAATCTAAAGCTTCTTTAAAAATAAAGAAAAAAAAAGAAAAGAAAATATTGTACACATAAAAAAACAGTAAGACAGATGAGGGTTGTGGGAAAATAGCAGAGTAGGGATCTCTAGAACCTATTACTTCCACAAAAACAAATATAATGTAGACAGAAACTGTATGGAAACACTGGTGTCTAGAACACTGTAAAGCATCCAGGGAAGAGTGGGAAAAAGAGACAGATAATTTATAATAAAGAGGAGTGAATTTCTTTCTCTGTTGTCTACTGGTGCCCAACCCACTCTCATAGCAGCATGCTGTGGGATCCAGCCACTGGCTAGTTCATTGGTGACAGAAAAAGACTTAAAACTACTCTTCCCAAGACCAAGAGTGGTCACAATTGATCACTGATCCTTGGTTTTGGTGTGTGACTTTGAATCATTGGCAGCATATCTCTGAGAGAAGCTATAATTTCAACCCACATGGACAAAGAGTGCTAACCATGGTTTCAAGCCTCCCTTCACCTGATAGGGTCAGCAGCAGAGGAAATTAAAGATGCAGTGGTTCATCAGGGCTAAAGGGGACAGTAAGTTATAGTGCTTCATTTGCTGGGCAGACCAGTAATTCTCAGTTCTGTGTAGCCATTGGAAAAGCTCCTGACACTTTCTGGGTCCCCTCAATAGGGCACTTTTGAACCAGTTTTTACTCCCTTTGTGGGTCAATGGCCTTGTTTTGTCTGGGAAAATCTCATCTGTTGAGAACTCACAGAATTTCCTCTCCAGATAAAAGCAGCTTCAGACAATGAAATGACTGTAAGAAACAATAGAGGCAGATAGGCTGGGGCAAAGGTCTATAGGCTTCAACCATCCAGGAGAGACAAGTTGTCTCCAGGTAATCAGAAAGAACAATCAAACTCCACTAAATAGTGCAACTCCAAAACAAATAACAAGCAAAAGCCCAGGACAAGACAGTCCCGGAAAGACAAAGGAAACCCTGAACACTGCATTTGCCTTAAACAGTCCTTCCTGAGAGAAGGTTGAAGCTTTGAAAAATCTGTTTTATCACTGGCTGCATTGAAAAATCAAGAAACAGACATCTCTGGGAATAAATCCCTTAGTTAACATTTTGATATATTAAAATGTAAAGTTACAATGAACTAGAAATGAGTACAAGAAAATAAAGAAAAAGGAAATAATGGCCCATTGAAGGAAGAGGATAAAATCTAGAAAACACAAATGAAGAAAACAACAATGTGAACATAGTTAACCAAGCACTTAAAAATGATCTTAAAAATGTTTAAGGAGAAGAAAGATTATTCAGAGAAAAAGCTAAAGGATATCAAGGTCACAAAACAAGTTCTTATAAATAAAAAAAATATTCAAATCATACAATTTATATTCTCTAACCACAAAGGAAATTTCACATATATGTGGAAATTAAACAACATAACCTTAAACAACCAATGGGTTAAAGAAGGAATGAGAAGTATAGGATTGGAATGATAAACAAATTAACTAACCATCTTGATTTGCCTGAATTTTCATTTTATTTAGGGAATTATAAAGAAGAAACAGAGGTTAACTGAAGCAGGCTAACATACTAATAATCCTTTGTGGTGCTGATAAAAAATAAATAAAAATAAATTAAATAAAAACCAACCCAGTCTGGGAGGAAGAACTGTAATAAAAAACTTCAAGTTGCCACCAGCAAATTGTGTTGGTCTTCACCAAATGCCAATGATCTTACATGAATAAAAGGCCATGATCAACAAAGGCCATAATCTAACATCCTGGTTGCTAATTAACAAACTGGGACATCCTCCTGGAATCCCACACCACTCCCATCCAGTAGTTCACATATCTCAAATACTCATGATCCTCACTGCTCTCCATTTCCTGCCCACCTTTCTTTTGCTTCAAGGAGACATATAAGCTGCTCCTACAACTAAACCTTTTGAGCAGAAATCTCTTTTGCTGCTGCTCCTGCATTAATGCAACTTTAGCTCAATAAAATTGTTCTGCACCCTTTTTAAAGTCTGTTTTATTTCCAGCACAACAGTACTTGGTGTACAGAAGTGGTATCTGAAGGTGGATGCTGGGATGATGCCTCTGATGCCTCATAGAGGAGCAACATACCAGCAGGAATCCTTTGTATTCCATCCTCTCTGGGTTTGTCTCCTGGGTCACACAGCTAGATCCTCTCAGGTTTTTGAACTCCTGCCACATTGCAGTTGAGGTCAAAATCCATTTCTTGAGCTAAAGTCTGGTTGGGGTCTCTGTCATGGCTTCTGTTTTTGGCCATCACGTAAGAGAATTCTCTTCTGTTTTTGCTACTTTACTGTTTTTCTACTATCATGGGAAACAGTAAGTTTTATATTTCTGTTCTTCTGTGTTTCAGTGGTTTGCATCTCTCTGCCATTTAATGTGTATTTTCCTACCTCCAGATGGTAATTGTAAACTAAAGGAAAATTCTTAAGAGCTCTATTCAAATTCGTAAAAAATTAAGTAAGCACTTATATTGATAAATGAATACTCCACAAGCCCAAATTAGAAAAGCCAAGCAAGATAAAAAGTCATATAAAATTGATTAAGTAAAAATCTAGGAGTTGGTTTTAATTACAAAAATTAACTTTAGATCAAAAAAACCTATCCTCAAACTGTAAATTATGCTAAAATTGGTTTACCAAATGGTGTTCTGATGCAAAACTAAAATATGACTTTCTCTCTTTTAAACTAACACATTTTTCTTAAATGGCTGGTTCTGTTTTGAGTGGAAGGATATAAAAATCCTTTTAAAATAATCCATGTATATAAACAACAAAGAATCTATACCTTATCAGAATGATTTATCATATCCTTAATGTTTTAAAAAAATACAAAGTCACTGTTATCTTGGAAGTTAACTCTTTCTCAAACTATTTTACTAACTTATTGGTTATTGTGATAAATAGAGGCCTGCTTAAATACCATGTTCAGGCCTGAAAACTTTTAATGTTCTAATGAAACCCTTAAGGATACCTTTAATTGCAAATCATTAGAAATAATTTGTTCTTTCACCTTGTAAAAAGTTAGATGCTGAAATATATACACTTAATACATTTAAAAATCCATATTACATTTACCATTTTGTAGTTTTCTTTAATCACCCACATTACTAAAGTAAAATATTCTTAAGATGGGCATATAAATGTTCTCATAAATGTGTAATTATATTGAGATGATGGTAGCAGGAAGATAATTTTGATTCCATTAGGAATCTTAGGTTTTTATAAAGTTATTAGAAAAATAGTTTTCTTCCAGTACTGCTGAAGTCTCTTTGTAGTAAAGCTTTTCTTCTTTCTAAAAGATGAAAAATGTAAAGAAAAAAATAAATTTGTAAAGTAATTATATATTTGGGGATTGAATAAAAAATTATTAAAGACTTTTTTTTAAAGGTATCACTGTCTATTCTACTCTAATACTCATCAGCATGATAATATTGTTGGTTATAGTTTTAGTTATTCTTAGAAAAATGTGATGTTATGCAAACAACCACAATCTCTTATCCGTTACACTGTTTTGCTTAGATGCTTCTCTAAAAGAGCATGCAGTCATATCCATTGTAAACAAACAGGGTCTGTAAAGGAAAAGCAAGGCAAAATTTTATGTTTTGACTGTTGATTAACATAATCTTGGTAAATGAGTCAAAGTAAAATTAAACAAAACTTGTACTGTAAATGGAATTAATAATCTCTATAAATAGTTTATTTAAGGAAATTAGGGCCTAGATTGTAAGGTCTTACAGCAGTCACATTTAATCCTGAGCTCTGATTTCTAATTGTTATTTCTATATCCTGAGATGCTTTGCTCTTTAGGTATAACCTAATAGCTCCCCAGAATTTAAGTACCTGTGTGATACCTGGAACCCAGAGTTAAAGTTAGGAAGTTATAAAGGTGATGAAGAAGCAGCCCTGCGCCTACACAAAAAAAGTGGCCATAGAGAAGCCATGTATTAGTCAGCCAAAGCAGTGCTGATGCAAAATACCAGAAGCTTACAGTTACCAGGCCATAAAGCATGTTACTTCCCTCACCAAAGTTTGTTGCCATGAGTTGGAGCAAGGTGGCGGCTGACATCTGCCAAGAGTTCATGCTTCTTGGGTTCCTCCCTTCCTGGGGCTTGATTCTCTCTAGGCTCAGGCTTGCATCTCTCCACAAGGCCAGCTGTAAACTATCAGGCAAATGGCTCTTCTCTTTTCCTGAGACGTTCTGTCCTTCCTCACAACCAAGCTTCTCTACGTGCTCACTTCCCCAGGCTCCATTCAGCACTAAAGCTCCAAACTTCCTCCTCTGTAGTGCAGTTTCTCTGTTAGTGCCTGTCCACCAAGTGGTGGGGACTCAATGTCCTACTGATGTGGCCCAATCAAAGCCTCAATCATTATTTAATCAAGTAAAAGCAAAACCTCTGAATCCAATACACTCTAATATGCCCAGAGGAAAAGACCAGTTTACAAATGTATTTCAATATTTCTTTTAGGAATTCACCAATAATATCAAACTGCTACAAGCTGCCATGAGGTGATAAAACAAATCGGCATCATGGCTTTCTCCTTTGGAGGGTTAACTTGTATGATATTGTAAACTTGGATCTTGCACACACTAAGCAAATATCCTAGGGCCTATGGAAGAAAGTTCCACTGTTATATTACTCACTGGAAAGACCAACCCCCACCCCCACCCCCTGCCCCGGGAACCTGCTAAACATTTGTGCTTGCTTCCTTAGGTTTCTTTTCCAGATTTACAGGGTTTCTTCTAACTTCTTCCTTGAGTGGGCTGCTACTGAAGCAACAATCCATGATCAATCAGACTGTTGTAAGTGCAGATACCTGCCAGCATCTGTCATCTCTGGTCTCCTATGAAATATGCTTCCCTTATCTTTAAGACAAGAACTGCTTTTCTAGGTGGTAACTCCCAGAGCCCAGAAACTCCTGTAATTGCTTATCTTGTTATATTGTAGCTATTGGCTGATACCACAGTACTACCATTTATAAATCCCTGTTCAGTCCTTAAGGTCTTTTGAAGAAGAGCTTGTAAAAAGATTTTAAGAGCTGTAGAACAGGTGAATTGTAGCATAAATAAATTTGCATTTTCCCCCACAACATTTTAGTTCTTTCCTCCCCAAACTTCTGCAGGAAGCATTGTTAAAACCCCCTTCCCTAAGGCTTCCTAATTAGTCCCTCCCCTTCCAACTGTTTATGAATGACAAAGGAGAGAATACTTGTGGGGCATTTTCCCAAAGACATGCTGATCATTATCACCCCATGGGCTAATATAGGCAGACCCTCTAGATGCAGTAACTCCAGGCCTTCCTTCCTGCCTATGTGAAGTCATTGCCACTGCAAGTTTAGCTCAGGAAGTCTCTGAGGTAACCCTAGTTTGTCTTTCACAATTTCTGTGCCTCATACCATGAGGACTCCGCTAAAGAGCCATCATACCCAACATTTCTCTATAAGCTGCCTGGCACACCTAGTAGCCTCCTTTATAAGCAACCCCAATATTTCAAATGACCATGTTAAGACTCTCAACCCTGTAACTTTCCTCTCTGACTTGGCCATCAAAGATGACCTTGAGCCCTTATAACTGTTCTTGAATCAGTTCTCAGTCCAAGACCAGACCTCAGTGAAACCACTCTGAAAGAACATATGTCTGGATGTTCTCTCAGTGGGTAGAGGATTTTTCCTGTAAGACAAACAACTGCAACATCTGTAACCAAAATTCTGTTAGAAAAGATAATCCCCTGCTGGAGAGTTCCTCACAAAATCCAGAGTGACTGTGGTGCCGATTTTACATGGGAATCCCTCCCTAAACTTTCATCAACTTTACCCTTCCTGCAATGCCTCTACTGTACCTACCACTTCCAAATACACCAATGTCCTGATAAAGACACAGCTAGGGAAACTTACTGAACAATTTTTCCTTTCCTGGGTTAAAGTTCTTCCCCTATTCCTCATGAATCAATGGGGATGTTCTTTTGGCTCCCACTGACTTTCACCTTATGAGATAGTTACTGGCAGTCCCATGCCCTTATGTCCCCAGTCACAAAATGCCAAAATTAGCTCCTTACTGGCTACCTACTGTCAAAGAATCACACAAACTCTTTCTGAACTCCACAAAACTGTTTCTGAGTCTCTCTCTACAGATCTATCCCCTTCTCCACCACCTGTGCTACCAGGATATTGAGTGTATTGGAAATGGCATCTTTGAAAATACAGACTTGAGCCCCGGTGGAAAAGATAATTTCAACTCCTCTTTACCACCATTATTGATGCAAAGCTTAAAGGAACCAACTCTTGGATTCATCTATTACACCAAAAGCCCTCTTGGATTCACCTATTGCACCTAAAGGCCTATAACCAGAGTAGACTATTGAAAGCATCAGAGACCTGACCCTACAGCTCTGCTGGGTCCAGAAGCAGGTGGCATCTGAAGCAGACTGCTCTCCCAAGACTCCAGACTTCAGATGAGTACACTGAAAATCCCTTTTGCCTCTTTTCTTAACTAATGAATAGTTCTTTCTGAGAGCAAGAACACTCCCTAGGGCCCCCTGTTGACTGTTATCATCTGTTCCCTTCCATTAGCTCCACTGCTTTTATCTAGACAGTAGCAAACATTATCTTCCCTAGCCCCATTGTCTAACTAAAATGACCCTTACACTGTTCTTTTGCTTATTCTCTCATGGACCAAGGATTTTTATGTCTCTCCTCAGGTTTCACCTTGCTATGCAATATGATCCTAGGACCTGTAGCATTTCCTTGCCTTCTCACTGACCCAGAGCCTGGTGGACAATGCACAATTGGCTCTGTAATATACTCCAACTTCCACCATTATAACTTTATCCCTCCCATGTGAAATAAAAGGAGCATTGTTTTAATTATTGCTGGAATAGGGTTCAGACTCATACTTAGATGGAAGATCGCAACAAACTAATTACTAGTAAAGGGATTGAATTGGTAATCAAACCCTGCCCAATGAAGAAAAATCCAGAACCAGGTAGCTTTTCAGAAGAATTCTACCAAACATCCAAAAAAGACACAATTCCAATTCTCTTCTTTTTCGACTTTCTTTTTCCATTTTTAAATCATAAAATAGGTGATCATATGAGCTTTTTGTGTCTGGAATATTTCACTTAGCATAAAATTTCAAAGTTCATCCATGACATAGCATGTGTATACTTGATTGTTGTTATTTATCCATTGCATGGTTTTACCAAATTTTACTTATTCTTTCATCAGTTGATGGATATTTGGCTATTTGCTCTTTTTGGCTCATGTAAATAATGCTACTCTGAACATTTGCGTACATGTTTCTAAGTGTACGTATGTTTTAATTTCTCTTAGGTATATACTTAGGAGTGAAATTGTTGAAGCAAATGGTAACTCTAAAATTTACATTTTGAGGAACTGCCAAACTCTTTTCCAAAATGGCTGTAGCATTTTAAATTCCCACCAGAAATGTATGAGGGTTCCAATTTATTTTCTCCACATCCTTGCCAACATTTCTTTTTGAATGTCTTTTTGACACTCATTGGCCATCTTAATGAGTGTGAAGTTGTATCTCAAAGTGGTTTTATTTACATTTCTCAAATGAATAATAATGCTGAGCAACTTTACATGTCTTTATTGGCCATTTGTATACCTTCCTTGGAGAAATATTTCTTTAAATCTTTTGCTTGTTTTTAATTTTTTTGTCTTTGTATTATTGGGTTGTAACAGCTGGTTATATAATCTGGATAAAAAATCCCATATCAGGTATAGTTTAGAAAACATTTTCTCCCATTGTGTGGATGGTCTTTTCACTTTCTTGATGCTACTGTTTGAAGCACAAAAGATCTTAACTTTGAGGAAGTCTGCTTTATCTAATTTTTCTTTTGTTGCTTGTGATCTTTTGATGTCTTATCAAGAAATCTGGGAACTTTGGTAAGATGGCATGGAAGTTAGGACAGTAGGGCTCAACTGTCTTCAATAAACAATGAAGGAAGGGCCGAAACTTGTCCAATGTAACTGCTTTGGGGGATCTGCATATGTGGAGAGTGCTGTACATATCCAAGAGGGAGAGGGAAGGATAAATGAAGTGGCAGACATGAAAACTAAAAGTTATTCACCCACTTGGCTGGGAACAGCACCCATGCCCCACACTGAAGATAAATAGCCTTGGTAAAATCCATGGTTCACTGTGGCACATGGAGTAGGGAACAGAGTTCTTCCTCCCTGGGAAGAGGAAGGGTGTGGAGTGGTCAGAGAGACATTTCTCTTCAGTGAGTTTGTCCACCACAGTCCATTTTGAACTTTAGCTCTTGCCAGACAAGTAAGTAGTGGTGGAAAGAGACAATTCCATGGAAAATGATGTTGAAGATCAACATCTGCTGACAAGGAATCTGCAGGAATAAAATAAAGCTTTTTGAAAGCTATCATGTCCAAAACCTCTTCAATCTATTCTGTGCCGCATTAGTTGATCACTGCTCTTGTATTGATAACTTAAGAAGAGCAACTTAAAAGATTTAGATTAATTTAATTTAAAAATCAATGAAGAGCTCTGAAACAAAACCACTAGGCAAGAAGCATAAAGTGAACATCAGAATAAATTCAACAGGATAATCAGATGGCTAGATATTAGCAAAAACTTACAAACCATACTAAGAAACAGGAAGATATGGCATAGCCAACGGAAAAGAGATGAAAAATCCTGATGAAACAACAGGATTTAACAAAATTAATCAATGATGTTCAAAAATATCTCCTAAATCAATTCAAGGAGCAGAAGTAAATTACATTGAAAGGGATAAAGGATATTAAGAAGACACTGGTTAAAAATGAACAATTTATAAGCCTGCAGAAAAAGTAACAGAGTTATGGAATGAAAGGCACATTGGATGAGATTAAAAATACATTAGAGAGGATTGTGGGAAGATGGCATTTGTCTTTGAGGCAGAGATCAATGCTCTCACAAAAGCAACAGAGGAGGATGAAAAGCTATCTGATAGACTTGTTTTAGGGGTCAGCAGAACAGGACAGTGTTACACAACACCCAGGAGAGTGAGGAACAAGGTGATAAGAAGCCAAAGCAAGAAATGTGAGTTACCAAGCCCCCATGATGGCAAGGAATGCCCCCCCTCCCCCATTATCAAGACATTAACCTGGGGTAAAACACCTGACTTACCATAACTGATTGAGAAGGGAACAGACAACTTTCTGCCTGTCAGCTGTTTCAAGGGAAAAGGGAGGGAAAATCAGGGGGCTTTACTTTGGTGAATTTAGCCAACAGAACCTGCTTTGAATCTCCACTTTGGAGATTCAACAAAGGAACACAGGGAAGCCAAGACTGAAACACCTTCATGGAAAGGTTCACTGAAAAGTACCTTGTGCTGGGTCAGTTTGTAAATTCCACGGACAAAAATTGTTTTCAGTTTGCTCTTTATTTTAACCCTGGGAGAAAATCTGTGTTCTATTAGTGAGTCCTTGGCCCAATTTTGATAACTTAAGCTGGGTAATTTCAAAAACTTAGACTTAGTTGAACCTTATATCAAAGAAAAGCTGTGAAAAAAATAGACAAGAAAGAGAAATTGGTAATCAGAGTATATTCACCAACATATTCAGATGTCTAGACATTTTTTGGAAGCAAAAAATTACAAGCCAAACTAGGAAACAGGAAGAGATGGCCCAGCCAAAGGAACTAACCAAATATCCTGAAGAGATGCAGGTTTTAAGACAATTAATTAGAGAAAAATCACACAACTACCTGAAAACACTTCAAAGAATTTAGAGAAAATATGAATAAAGAAATAAAAATATATTAATAAGACACTGGATGAGCATAAAGAACAGTTTGAAATCCTTCAAAGAAAAGTAACAGACCTTTTGGGAATAAATAACATGGTGAATGAGATTAAATATACTTTAAACGCAAATAAAAGCAGGTTTGAATTGCTCAAAGACAGAGTTGGTGATTTCTAAGGAAGAATATATGAAAGGGGAAAGACAGGAGAACAGAAATGGAAGAGAATAGAAAAAGGAAACAGAATCTCAGGGAATTGAATAACAACATAAAATCCACAAACATTCACATTGTTGGTGTCACAGAAGGAGAAGAGAATGGAAAAGGGGTAGAAAGAATATTTGAGGAAATAATAACTGAAAACTTCCCAACCCTTATGAAATAAATAAATATCAATATCCAAGAACGACAATTCATCCCAGACCGAATAATATCCCAATAGACATACCCTGAGATATATACTACTCAGAATGACAAATATCAGAGATAAAGAGAGTATTCTGAAAGTAGCAAGAGAAAAGCAAGGCATCACATACAAGTGCTAAACTCTCATAAGAAACCACTGTGGCAAGAAGGAAGTGGTATGATGTATTTAAGGTACTGAAACAGAAAAACTGCTAGCCAAGAATTCTGTATCTGAAAAATCTGTCCTTCAAAAATAAGAGTGAGTTCAAAGTCTTCAGACGAAAACTGATAGAATATGTTACCCAAACACCAAAATTATAAAAGATACTAAAGGGATTGCTGCAGCATGAAAAGAAAAACAAAAACAAAAACTAAAAAACAAGGGTGAGAGATTTGGAGAAGAGTGTAGAAATGAAGATTATTGGGAAGGGTAAACAAAAGGAAAAGAAGACAGACAATAGAATGATAGAGCAACAGAAACCTGAAGGACAAAATGGATAAAGTAAGTAATGCTTTTACATTAATTAGATTGAATGTTAGTGCCTTGAACTCCCCAATCAAAGTATACAGACAAATAGGATGGATAAAAATTATGAACCATCTATATGATGTATAAAGAGACACACCTCAGATATAAGGACACAGCCAAGTTAAAAGTGAGAGTTTGAAAAAAGATATTCCATGCAAATAGTAACCAGAAAAGAGCTAGAGTAGTGGTATTAATATTGGATAAAATAGATTTCAAATGTAAAACTCTTTAAAGGGATGAAAATTTTCATATATTAAAAATGGGGCAGTTCACCAAGAAATAACTACACTAAATATTAATGCACCTAAGCTAAGTGTCCCAAGATACATAGGCACACACTGGTAAAAGTGAAGGAAAAAGTAGATGTCTCTTCAATAATATTTGGAGACTTCTATTCACCACTCTCAGTATTGGATAGAATATATGAACACAAGGTAAATAAATAAACTGAGAGATTGGATAATATGATATGTGAACTACACCTAAAAGATATCTACAGAGCATTACAACCATAAACAACTGGATATAATTTCTTTTCAAGTGTTCCTGAATCCTTTTTGAAGACAGACCATATGTTGGGCTACAAGAATAGTCTCAATAAATTTAAAAAATTGAAATTACACAAAACACTTTCTCTGATCATAATGGAATGAAGCTCGAAGTCAATAATGGATGGTAAAGGGGAAATGTCATAAATATATGGAGATTAAACAAAATTCTTAAATAATCCGTGGGTTAAAGAAGAAACTGCAAAGAATTGAGCAAATATCTTGAGACAAATGAAAATGAGAACACAACATATCAAAGCCTATGGGAGACAGTAAAAGCAGTGTTGAAAGGGAAATTTATAGCCCTTAATGCTTACATTAAAAAAGAAGAGCTACAAATGAAGATCTAGTTACACACCCGGAGGAACTAGAAAAATAACCTAAACTCATCCCAAATCAAGACAAATGAAAGAAATAGTAAATAGAAAGGTCAGAGCAGAAGTAAAATAAGTTGAGAATAAAATCCAATAGAGAGAAGCAACAAAACCAGAAGTTGATTCTTTGAGATCAATAAAATCAACAAAAACTTAGCTAGACTGGCAAAGAAAAATAGAAAGAAGACACAAATAAATAAAATCAAAAGTGAGAAAGGGGACATTACAACTGACCATGCAGATATAGGAGAGATCATAAGAGGACACTATGTACAACTTTATGACAAAAAAGTAGACAATGTAGAGGAGATGGACAAAACCCTAAAAATATGCAAATCAACTACCATGACCCCAGAAGAAATAGGAGACCTCAACAAACCAATCACAAGTGAAGAGATTGAAATAGTCATCATAAACCTCCCAAGGAAGAGAAGCCCGAGATCATATGGCTTCACAAGTGAATTTTACCAATCTTTCAAATATTATCTACTACCAATCTTGCTGAAGCTCTTCTGAAAAATTAAGCAGGAAAGAATGATATCAAATTCATTTAATGAAGCCAACTTAACCCTAATACCATAACCAGATAAAGATACAAAAAAAAAAAAAATGCAAACCAATGTCTCTAATAGATACAGATACAAAAATCCTCAGGAAAATACTTGCAAACAGATTTCAAAATCATATTAAAAGAATTATACAGCATAACTAAGTGGGTTATACCCCTGGTATGCAAGGGTGGTTCCACAGAAGAAAACCAATTAGTGTAAAAACCACCTTGATAAATTAAAGAAGAAAAATCATATGATCCTCTCAATTGATGCAGAAAAAGCATTTGACAAAATGCATCACCCTTTCTTGGAAAAAAAAAACCTTCCAAAACCTCGGGATAGAATAAAGATTTCTCAATATGGTAAAGTACATATATGAAAAATCTACAGCTAACATTGTACTCACTGGTAAATGATAGAAATATTGCCTGCTGAAATCAGGAACAAGACAAGAATGTGTACTGTCACCATTATTATTCAGTATTGTACTAGAAGTTCTAACTAGAGTAATTACTCTAGATAAAAATATAAAAGGCAACCAAATCAGAAAGGAAAAAGTAAAACTTTCACTATTTGCTCATGTTATGATCCTATATCTAGAATCTCCTGAAAAATCCACAACTCAACTACTAGAACTAATATATGAGTTCAACAATGTGGCTGGCTACAAGATTAATATGCAAAAATCAATAGCATTTCTATACACCACTGATGTGCAATCAGAAGGAAAATCAGAAAAAAATTCCATTTATATACACAACTAAAAATGTCAAATATTTAAGAATAAGCATAACTAAGGACATAAAGGACCTGTATTCTGAAACCTATAAAATATTGCTAAAAGAAATAGAAGAAGATTTAAATAAATGGATGAACATTCTATGTTCATGGATTGGGAGACTAAATGTCATTAAGATGTCAATTGTACCCCACCTGATTTACAGATTCAATACAATCCCAATAAAATTCCCAGCAGCCATTTTTTGCAGAAATGGAAAAACCAATTCTCCAATTTATTTGCAATGATATGTGGCCCAAATAGCAAAAAAAAAAAAAAATTAAAAATAAGAGTAAAGTTGGAGCACTATCAGTTCTCGACTTTACAGCATATTACTTAGCTACAGTGGTTAAAATTAAAAGCATGATACTGGCATAAAGACAGACACATTGAACAACAGAACTGAATCAAGAACAGAGAAGTAGGCCTAAATATACACAGTCAATTGATTTTGACAAGACTCTCAAACCTTTCCACCTTAGCCAGAACAGTCTACTCAACAAATGGTGCTGGGAGAACTGGATATCCATATTCAAAGAAAGAAAGAATACCCCGAACTCACACCTTACACAAAAATTAACTCAAAATGAATCAAGAACTTAAACAGAAAAATGAGGACCATAAAACTCCTAGAAGAAAATGTAAGAAAACATAATCAAAATCTTGTGGCATCCAGTAGTTTCTCAAATGTT
>JAQZBX010080210.1:0-13857 GCA_029593785.1 Cabassous unicinctus
TCACAGCTCATTTTTGGAAAGTCAACTTCTCCCAGAAACTCTTCAAGGACCTTTCATTGGACTTTCATCAGAGCCCCTGGTTTGCAGCCTGCCTGTGGAACCTGGACTTGTGCATCCCCATGGTCATGTGATAGACTCTTATAAAATCTCATATTCCTGACAGATATCTCCAGTTGATTCTGTTTCCCAAGAGAACCCTGACTATTACAATCCTCTTCCTTGTCCTCCATCAAACCCAAGGCCACCCAGACCAGCCACAAGTTCCATGACACATGGCTACACTATAAACAGCATGTGGGTGACTGCTTCATTGTCTGCATCAGCTTGCTTGAAGACAATGACAAGTACAAGGATATCCTGGCAATCTGGGTGTGCAGCCATCCCTGGGACTCTTCAGAGATTCAGGCAGTAGACACATGAGGAATGACATGTTTCCTCCCTGCCATCTGGGAGCAGACTTCCTAGTGGGTGGGGAAAGACAGACAGTCACCTCCAGAGGGGGGAAGAACATGAGTTCAATGACAGCCAGGGTTCAGGACTGTTGACATAGGGGCTGAGTGTGGCATGCTGAGTGAGGAAGGCCTGGGAAGGGTTCTGTGAAGCAGCCCCAAAAAGGAGGAGAAGGGGACAGACTGTCAGACCCAGGGAGACATATATTTGGCTGGCCTGAGGAAGAGTCTGGATGCCAGGGTGAATGAACAGGGGTCAAGGGGAAGAGTTGATATCAGAGAGGGAGCTATGTCACATCAGGCCCTGTGAGCTACTGGACAGAGCTTGACTTTCTCACATGGGGAGATGGAAGCCACTGCAGAGTCAGAGCAGAACAAGAACAGAAGGTGACCTTTGGCCTCAAAGTGGAGGTTGGGTTGGTGTGTGGAGGCACTGGCAGTGAGGGTCTGCTGCTCTGACCCAGAATGGAGGTTGAGATCTGCCCCAGGGTGATGGCCATCAAGGAGTGAGCAGGAGACAGATCCTGGATGGGATGTGCAGATGGAGTCACCCCAGCCCCCACTGCACAGAGGTTGGCCGAGCTGCCATGTTAAACACTTGCCCCAGGCTGTGCCTCTCTTGTGGTGAGGAATGGTTGCCATTTTACTAAGCTGTCAATTGTTCAGCCCTTGATCTGAGCCCTGCCTGTAGCTGGGCCCTCATGGTTAAGGCAACTGCAGTCTGAGTCTTGCTGACCACAGCTGCATCCTGGAGTCCAGGGCAGTTCTGGTGTGCCATAGATTGTCATCCAGCCCCTCCTCCTCTCTGAAATCCAGGCTTGCACTAGATGTTGTGTGCTCTGCCCTGGGGTTTCACTGCTACCTGGCCCTTTCCTGGAGTGAGAGGGTCGGGGCATGGGCACTTCCTGAGGGCAAGCATCTCCCATATTTGGGAGGCAGGAGGTGACAGAGAGAGGCCCAGACTTCACTCCTCAGGCCCCACCCTCTGCCACATGGTCACCTTTTGTCCTCAGGCCCTGGGAGACCATAGCATTTGTCCAGGCTGAGGACCCAGGGGACAGGGTTCAGCCTAAAGGGCAGGAATTTAGACCCACATTGGGAAACAACCTCAAGACAGAGGTGGAGGTTCATGTAGGAGATGGTGTAAGGAATGACTGGAAAGAACCCCTCATTCCAAGGAGGTCTCCCCAGTGGAGTAAGAGAAAACAGTGAGGCCCCTATAGACCCAGCCCTGACCAGACATGGCTCTATGGGGTCTCTGGCAGCTGCACTCTGGAGGAACCGGCTCCAGGACCCATGCCCTGAGGGGCTGTCCCAGGTGACCAACCAAGAAAGGGCTCCAGTCATGATTTGCAAGGCCTGGAAGAACACAACTTAATGGGGACAAGCCAGATGGCTGCAAGCTGGTTTAAATAATTTCAGGATCAAAGTAATTTGGGGGGTGAGTTAAAGAGTGTGGTGGTTGAGGGGTAGGCTGAGCACCATTTCCCCAGTCTGAAGGTCTGTGGCCCCCTGGCCCCAGTGTACATGACAGCAGGGTGGGTAGGCACCATGTCCACAAACAACTCTGCTGAGATCAGTCCTCAGTGCCCACAGCATCTTCTCCCTACTTGATCATTCTCCCTTGTGTACCCTTCCCTAGACATGACTGAGGCTTTGGGAAACCAAGTTCAAAGCTAACAACATTGAGGCACACAGAGAAAGGGCTTTTGACCATGGTCCATCAGCAAGATGACCAAGCAGAAGGGCTCAACTTGAAAAGCATCCTCTGGATGGAGTGGGTGGCTGCACCTCCAAAAGCACCATGATTGGTGGACACAAGTACCAAATATGCTACAGGCCATGACTTTATGATAGCGAAAAGTAGACAAAATCTCCTTGATCCACTTAGGAGGCTCTAGGGAGTTGACTCAGTATTCTAGAAAGTGGGAAAGGGAAAGAATCCAGAACAACACAGACCCAGAGTCAGGTGTCCTGGAATCTGAGGTTTTAGATCAGTTTCTCAAGCACCTAGTCCTTCTTCTCACTCTCCAAAGAGGTGAGAAATAAATCCATCATATGTGCAAATGATATGTATGTGCAGAGTAAAATTAACTTTATTCTTGTCAGTGAGCTGAGCCCCTCTCCCAGCCATTAGCCCAGGCAAATTAAAATGACTCCCACCATTCCTAGAAGTTGTTTCTACATCCTCTCTCATCTTTCAAATGGGAAATGGGAGCAATGAGGTGTGAAATAGGGCAGAAAGACACATCCTACAGGACAGGAAGACTGAGGACTGGAGAGGTTAAGTAAGGAGATGAGTAGCCACACCACAGAGGCCAGAGCAGGAATTCCAGACCAGTGTTTCTTTCCAGCTGGCTCCAGGACAGGAATAGAGGAAGGAAATAGCATCAAAGTGTAAATAGTTGCTGGGTATCAGGTACTTCCTGGTCCTGGAAGCCTTCAGGGACCATGCTTGGGAGGCCTGGGGAACGGCTACTCTTGTCTGGGCCCCAGTGGTCTTCTCCTGAGTAGTGCTGGATTCAGGGGCCATGCACTGGGTTCTAGTAAGCCAATTTCAGCTCAGACATCCTAAGCAGAGAAGTCAGCAGGGGGTATGGTGGGGGAGTGGATGATTGTATTGGGAAAAAATTTAGTGAGTATTGTTCAAACCTAAAAATGAAACATCATGCAGGAAACAATCAGAAAACCGTGTTTTGCTAGTCAGCATTTTTCATGTTTCAGGAGGAATGATGAGAACTAGAACAGTGGGCACTTTGGGGATATTTTGTAACAAATAAGAACAGATAGGGTACATTCCAGGGAGTGTTGTGTTCCTCCCTGGGAAGGCTGACCACCTTCTCAGGGACTGATGCATAAACCTTGGAATGTACTGCCTGAGGAGTGCTTTGTTCCTTCCTGAGGAAGCTGGCCACTTCCTTGGGAATTGATGCAGGACTTGCAATTTGGCATCTATAGTATCGAGTTCATTATTATGAACGCAATAAAAGGGACAGTCCCTGGTTAGTCCAGTTGAAGTCTCACCCTAGGAGAGGGTGCTCTGCACAGGTGTTTTCAATGAAGACTCTGGTATCAGCTGCTGATTCGGAACATCCCAGCTGAGAGCTAGGTAATAGTGAGTTTGTATGTAAGACTGCCCTATTTTTCTGTCATTTTGTAACTGCTCAATATTGACTTAATCTTTTGACTGATTATGTTATCCTTGTTTCTCACTATAATTGTCAGTATAGACTTAGTAAACTAGATATGCATATAGGCATTTATATTGTATTCATCTGGGACTCTGGCCAGAGGTGGGCCAGGTATGTTGGTGTGTCCCCTGCTTTGGTGAGCATGAGAATACATGTATGCATATCATGAAGGATTGGGATATAGCAGTTTGGACCCCTGTTTATAAACAATCCTTCACTTATTTTGCATTCTTTCAATTATTTACAAAGCTTCACTAACTAGATATATATATATGTATGTATATATATATATATATATATATATATAGCATCCATCTGAGACTCTGGCTGGAGGTGGGCCAGGTATGTCAGTGTGTCCCCCAGTTTGGTGAGCCTATATTTATATGTACATATATCATGAAGGATTATGATGCAGTAGTTGGACCCCTGTTTGTAGACAATCTTTTGCCTATTTCATATGTTCCCAATTATGAGCAGTAGTTTAACAAAATTAATAAATATATATCTCTGTATTGCTTTCTCATGCTTGAGTTAATTAAATCATCATATGAATCTAAATACACACATATAGTAAAGCAGTAGCAAAGCATTTTATCTAGCAGAACAATGACCCCTTGGCAGCTCCATTCTGAGGAGCTTATTTTGAGACATGTTATATGTTAATATGTTTGCAAACTCATGTACAGTTTTTTGGGGGTGAGGTGGTGGGAGGGTTAGAAAATACAAATAGAATCATTTGCTATAATCCTCAAATGGTCAACTGTGAGGCCCTGTGTCTGAAAATGGTTATGTAGCAAAAACTTCACTCTGGGCACCAGAGTGGCAGCAAGGCAGGGTTGCTTGGCTTGTCACAGTTCCCAGGGTGCAGTCTGCATGGAAGTCATCTTTAAAAAGGCAAAGTAAAGGGGTGGAACCATAAAAAAATTTTGAGTTATGAGTCAGAGTCACTTTTAAAACAAATGCCCTTGATTTTTAGTTGTGCCTCTGCAGAGTTTTTCCTTCAGGCAGGCATCATTCAGAGGGCTCCTTCTTCATCCTGGAGTTGGATTTGGAGATTCAGGTCCTTGGGTGAGGTCTGCTGTCATGAAGACACAAAGGGTTGGGGTATCCTGTGGTCCCTCAGAGCACAGCTGACCACACCCTGCCCCACTCCCCACTGCTGCAGATCCCAGACAGCATGAATGTGTACTATGCTATGCATCCTTCACCCAAGTATAATTTTCTGCTTATGAAGTGGAACTCACCCATGAAATGACAAGGTCAAGAACAGAGCTATCTCAGCCCTTCTGGGGAAGAAAGAGAAGGGACCCAGGTTCCAAAAGGGGAAATTCTCACTGGCCCTTGATACCCATTAGCCTCAGGGCCCCCCTTCCCAGGTCTGACTGGCCAAGTAGTTTTTCTGACCCCAACCACAGTGGGCCAGGCCAGGCAGGCATTTCCCTCCCCACCAGCCAGTCTGGGCCACCCCCAGACTCCACTTAAACCCCTGTACCTCTCCTGCTGCAATGCATGACTCTGCTCTTTGAAAGGCTGTCCTGGGCTTCTGTGACCAGTCCACTCACTTAGGGGACCACAGAAGTTCTCACCTGGAGCCCTTGAATGACATTTGTGACATTCCAGGGTTCCTAGTGCAGCCTTCCCCCATGCTAGCCTTTTTCAGGAGTGAGGAAGTTTCTGCTCTCTCCCACCTGTGTACCCCCAATTCTCAGTAGTGAATGGAAAGACCCTCCTCACCAAGCCCACTCTTCACCAAGTGAGGAGGGTCCCAGCGGGGTCCCAGTTTTCTCAAATCTCATGCCACCACAAGGGAAAAACCCCACTGTCTCTGGGACTTTATGAGACTATTTGAGACATGGTTAGTTGCAAGGAAAATTTGGGTGAGATTGGAAAACGTTTGATTTTATGAATAAACAGCAAATACACACACACACACACACACACACACACACACACATACATATACATATTGAGGAGGGACAATATTTATCTATTGTAAATAGTAAATGTTAGATATGAATGTTTTACTATTAAAGTCTTGTTTCAACTACAGCCTCAGAGTTGATGATTGGTTCATTCAATTACTGTGTTAATTGAAATGAGTTGAAGCCTCTCATATTGCTCATTCAAATAAGAAATCAGGCAGACTCATCAGTTTATTTTAGAAGGTGAAGTGGAAAGAACCAACCACCCTACCCTGGCTTACTGAAGCAAACACAGAAATCCACTTTCATAGAGAAAATGTGCATTTCAGTATCAATACACTTAAAAGGAGCTGAGACCACTCATGGGAACCATCAGGATTTAAATGTTGAAGGTACTTCCATTCTCAAGGACTCTTTCTTGACCCCAGACAGGGCAGTGGCTGCCTTTCTACCACTTTGGAATAACGACATTTTCTGCTTCTTGGCTGAGGTTTCATTTGAGCACCAATTAGGAACTTGTAGTTTTCAATGGCAAAGTCAAGATTTACATCAGCACTACTTACAGAAAAAATTAGAACACAGCTTCCATTGTTAAAAGGAAAAGTATAGAGGAAGAATGGTCTATACCATTGCCACATGGTCCATGGGGATCAGAACTTTGCATCCTCAGTCCCCCTGTAAGGCCCCATGGTCAAATCTTTACCTGAGATTTCATGCTTTGGGATCCTTATCCCTGACACCAGAATTCCTTTTCCTTATGAGCTGCAGCTTTTCAGGCTCCAGCTGGACCTTGTTTCATAAACACTACTGCTCCCTATGAACTAGTGATTCCCACTGCCTTGCCATTCCTTGTGTAATTTCTTAACATAGAAAATCCCTTGCAGGCCCTGGCCTCTGTGTTGTGTACCTGGTTTCCTCTCTGGATGGTGCCTGAGGCATCACCCATGGGCTCTGAATGCCAAGAGAAGAATACTTATTCCTTGTAAGGATGAAACCCCTCACATTGTTTTCTGTGGGTCAAGGTGATGTCTTGGGCCATGCAGTTTAAGGTCTACCATCTTAGATATCTCATTTACACTCTGTTTTGTTGCTACTGATTGCCCTCAAGAGGAGTTTGGCTCTCAGCCTTTATAGTTTGCAGCCCTATTGGATGATTGCGTCCATTGTCCAAAATTTGTGCTTTGTTTTTGTCATTCAAGTGTGGGCAATTCCTGTGGGGAGGGGTTGGAAGATAGGGCCTGAGAGGGAATGAGAATGCCACCTGGACTGAGAACAACAGTCTCCCACAGACACACCTCACCACAAAATAAATTACTGAATGGTTTCCTGTCTGGGTGGTGACAGGCCCTGTCCTGAGCTACCTGTTCAGGAGATAAAGGTTTAACCCCTGGCACAGCACAGAGCCCCAGGATCCTGCACAAGCCTTCTGCCTGCCCTAGCTGTGGGCTGTGGGGCCACTTCAGTCTGGCTAATCAGGGTAGTAAAACACTATGTTACATTTTAATTAGGAAATATATGCCTGAACTAATCCATTTTTTCTGTAAATAACAGTTTCTGGCTCTCCTTATTTAACAGGCCTATAAGTAAGAAAAACCTGGTAGCAACATCCACCACTGATGCCCAGATTGTGGCCTTTAAATACTATTTTCCATGAAGAGAAAAGAGGGCTTTTAGAGGGTATATTTGAGTCCAGGTCTTGGCCAGGAAATGTTTAGAGAAACCTGACAATCATGGTATGCTGGAGATCATGGAAGGCACCAAAGCTCTCAGGTGGAGTCAACACATGACAGGAGCAACTGGAAGGCCTTCTGGCCAAATCTGGGACAAGTTTGGTATCTTAATATCCAAAAAGTACAAACAAATCAAATGCCCATCAAATGATGAAGGCACAAGGAAAATATGGTCTATCTATACAATGGGGTATTATCAGTCATAAGATGTAATGAAGTACAGATATGTACTAGAAGGTGAGGGCCATGAAGAACATTATGCTAAGTGAAAGAAGCTGGGCACTAGAGACCACTTACAGGATTCCATTGGTATGAAGGATCCACACTAGGCAAATTCAGACACACAGAAGATATATTAGTGGTTGCTGGGGGCTGGTTCGAGGCTGGTTGGGGGAAAGTAACTGCTATTGGGTCCAGAATTTCCAATTCCTTTAGAACTGATGAAAATATTCTGGGATTGGATAATGGTTATTGTTTTACTGCCTTATGAATATACTAAAAAGCACTGAGTATGGCACTTTAAAATGCTGAAGTTATGGCATGCTAATTATAGCTCAATAAAAAAAATGTTAAGTCAATGCTAGAATTCCATAATATTGTTTGTCTTTAGTGAGGTCTGGACAGCTTGTGAAATAGACCAGCAAATACACATTCCCTGATGGTCTTAAGAAAGCCTCAGTGGCTTTCAGAGACTAGAGGAATTGGGGGTGGTCAGGTGAGTTGCTGAGTCCCTGGCTCTGGCCTGTTCCCTTCACCAAATCTGGCTAGCCTCCTGGGGATGGCAGCCCCTGTCATGTATTTTTTGGGGAGCTCAGAGAGGGTCTTCTCATTACTCTAAGCTTCTATGAAAGCTGTATGATATCATGAGTCTGCCACAGTTAAGAAAAGTCTTTGTGGGAACTTGTAAAACAGCAAGGTGGTGACACTGCTCAAGCACTACTGTACTGATTGGTAAACTGCCATGTCTTTGAGTCCCCTGAGCATTACTCTTTTTTGGTGGCCCTGGGATGGCCCCATGATCTGGAAACTAAAGGGTTCATGTTTCATAGTAGGGGTCTCAGGACCCCAATGAAGACTGGTTTTCTTTCTCTTGATCAAACTGCCAGCTTAGCTTCTCAGGTGCCTTTCCTGACTCCCACCCCTGTCCTGACTACCTCAAAACTAACCTTGTAGCTATTGGACTGCAGAGAAAGTCCACCCAGAATGCAGGAAAACAAAGGAAAAAAGACACTCTCAGACCCTAACATTTCTAAATCTCACTCTCTAAATCTCACACCCATCCCTGATTTTCCCCTCCACACTCCTCCTCACTCATGCTTTAGGTTGTGCTGGTGCTGAAAGGCCCCTAAACAGAGAGTTCCTTATCAACCTCTTCCACTCCTCCAGCATTCCAAAACTCCAGGTGGCCTCATCACTGCAATGGAAAACCCTCCCCACTGAGGGATCCTCATGGCAGCAGCCTCAGTAAATCCCTTACCCCAGGGGTGACCACCATCTCCATTTATCCTGGGATTTCTGCTCACCCACTCCCTTTGACTACAGAGGCTGCAGGCCTGTGTTCACTGGGGTTTGTTCTTTCTCTCCCCTACCAGGATAGCAATGAGTAAAGTCATCCTTGCCTGTTGTTCATTGTCTGGTGCAAGTTTTATTTTGACAGCTCCCTGCTCCACCTCTAGGGACTGTGTCTATGCTGATTGGCTAGGATTAAATATGTTAATTATCACCCAAATACAAGAAAGTTTGCACACACACTCATATAAGAAAAGTGGGAATGGACTGAGAATGGAGTCAGGCTTGCATAAAGCTCATTTTAAAGAACCCTCAGCCCTCTTAAGAATACATTTCACTACTGCTATAGTAATTTTCAAGTTAATGCAAACCTTTTCTTTCATTTGGCCTTATGAACTCTGTGAATAAATATTTGGATACCATTGCACATTTCCAAATACCCTTTCAAAGCTGTTTTCACAGGCCCCACTTGTTCCTAAAAAAGACCAAAGTCTAGATTTTCTTTCCCATTTTCCATGTGAAGAAACATGAAGCCCAGGGAGTAGAAGAGACAAGTCTGAGTCACTCAGCAGAGGAGGAGAGGAGCTGCTTCAGGAATGTGGGCTTCTAAGCTCCAAGCTTCAATTTCTTTCTACCACCTTAGAAATAGAAGGGTGTGACTCCCTGGCAAGTGTGGCTAAATGAATCTGAACTTAGTAGATGATTTCCTTCCTTGCCATCCATTCTTCTATCCCACATTAAAAGCAGCAAAGTTATTTCAAGTTATTGTGAGGCTCTGAAGAATGAATGAACCTAGTGGCCACATCAGGAAGTCACAGTTGACCAGAATTAACAGGTGCAGGCTTCAGGGAGCTAATTGGAACCAGACAGCCCCACCAAGACAGCCCCTGTTTGGCAGGGAAAAAACATGACCACGTGGCTCTAGAGCTCCCTCTGCAGGCCAAAGCAGATCAGCCTTTTCTTGTTCATTTTCTAGGAGTCACCAAGGCCTCCTGGGGTTGATGGGTGTTTTTTTGCATAAGGTCCTCAAGAGAAGGGCCCTGTGTGATCAAGAAAGGATGGGAAGGTAACTTAGGAGAGGAGCTTTCCATGAGCAGGTGGAAGAAAAAGCAGCTGTGTGTGTTTTGAAGGTGGATTAAGTGGTCAATGGGGTGGGGTCAGCCACAGATGTCCTGAGATTTTTCAAGGGGTTTGGGAAGAAACAATCACCACTTCAAATAATAGAACATTTAAATGTAATGTTTTTAAGCACATAGAGGAAGGACATGTCAAATGACCACGGTCTATAAGCTGTAGTGGTGAAGGAGCAGAACCTAGGAGTAAGCTGAGAAAGTCAGTCAACATGGAGAGAGCAGAGCTGAGGCTCAGGGAGAAGAGGCACAGAAAGACAGGGAGGTGAAGTTTGGGACTGTGAGTGGGGGAGAGAGGAGGCAAGCTGGTGTCCAGGGGAGACAGAGAAAGAGAGCGCAATCAGGCACCAGTCCCCTCATCCCAGTATCACCCACTCTATTCTTACCCCAAAGCCATGGGAACTAATTTGCCTAGACCCCTGCTTCTTACAACCCAATTACTGAGCAACACAGAACTTGGCCATGAAAGTGGTGGCATGGGGTTTGAACATGCTGAATTCCAGTTTCCTAAAATTATAAAAGCAGGATGATAAAGGTTAACAGCAGGACTAGTTTACAGTCAGTGCTCAATAATGATGCTGCAATTTCAATGCTCTGTGATGACTGAGGCAGATGGAGTCTTACCTCTGTCCTGCTGTTGGCACCCTGAGCCCTTTCATGGGCTTCATGAGAGATTTTAAATGGTCAGATATTGAGTGGGTGTAGCTCAGTGGGTGACCACCTGTTTCACATAAAGAGGTCCCAGGTTCAATCCTTGGTACCTGCTTAAAAATATAAAAGAATTTGGTAAGTGAAGGGGCCTCTACATGAAAGAAACAATCCAGGCCTCATGGCCTAGTAGCTGTCTCTGTGTGAATGGAGAAAGATTTTAAGACTAACTAGGAAGGAGAGAGAGATATCACTGGTGTGATGATAATATGCTCTATTCCATAAGTGTTTTGTTTAAATAGTATTTTTTGACAAATATCAGCAAAAATAAGAATTTATGATGAATGTTTTTAGCTGCAAATTTTTCCTAAAAATGAAATGACCCATACTCAAATAATTAACTGGCATGTGTAGTAATGAAGACTAATGGTATGTGCAACTTTATTTGAAAAACAAATTATTTTTTATAAAGCACAAAGAAACAAAGTGGTTTGAGTGGATAGAAAGAAAGATAAATTGATTAAAAAAAATAGCAAAATGTTCTTTGTATAATATTACCAGAAATGAAGGCGATAGATGTTTGCCATACAATGACCTAAACTTGAGTATAAGATTCTTTTTTTTTCATGAAGCAAAGTGTCAAAATTTGATAATACATTTCTCAGTGAACTTTTGAGTGAATGGGAGAAACTTTCATAATATTCTCCTTTAAAGTATCTAGAATAATAATCCTATATAACAGAACACATAGATTAAGGCACATTTTTTCAAAAAAAAAGTAACAAATTTAATTTCTTTTTATTATCTAAAGGGAAAATTATTTCTAATTTCATATTAAATTATGTTTTAAATGGTGAAAACACATTAAGATCAAAAGGAAGACAGCATGTAATATTGCAATTAATGAAAGATTTTAAAGAACATTTCTTCAAAAAAAAAATCATAATCATCTGCCAAAATTGTCATTTGAGAATGTTCTATTATACTGGATAATGTATTAAGATAATTAATATATCAGATAGGATATAAGAAAAAATGAGAAAATAATGCTATTTTAAAAAATTTTATGTAAATATTAAATAGTCCAAATCATTAGATTTGTTATTATATAAATGTATATTTCTTATTACTCTTTTTTCCCAGATTTCACATGTCCTAATTATTTGATAAACTACATAATATTATAAATACAGAGAAACTATGCACCAAGGAAATAAACACAAAATAATAGTATATTTATTTGAATGAATATCTTTATTTATTGATATCAAAGTCACAGGCATTTGTTAATTGTAAAAATATCTATTTACCCATCTCTCTGTATCTTTCTAATTATATAAACACTTATAAATAGTTTATTTACATTATTTACAATATTTATGGTTTTAGAATTTTATTATTATTTTTACTGTTTTGTTATATTACATAAAATAAAACATCTACCAGAATTGGGAGTTGTCAAGAACAGAAATCCTTTACAAAAAAATTGCGGGGTCTTTTTGGAAGCTAAAAATTAGCCAAGGATGAGTGGAGACCAGAAAGTCGAGCATTTCTGATAGGCTGCAATTTGAACATTGAATTAGATGATGGTCTCTGTCTGTTAAAGATAACCTGTTAAACATGGAAAAGTGTATGTAGTAACCAATGTATATATGTATCCATACCTTGTAAAGCCCTCCTGTGTATTGAAAGTAAGCTATTGAGGTAATTCATCTAATCATTGTAACTTTCCACTTTGAATTGTCCTAAATTCCTTTATAAGCCACTGTTATGCACTCACCATTGTGAGGCTTTCACTTCTGACTTTCCCGGTTTGAGATTCCCTGCTGGAGGTGTTTCTCTTTAATTAAAAATGTAGCTTTGATAATATCAGTTATTTCTTTCTTTTGACAAATTTCGCATTGGTTGTAGGTTCCTGAGCAGACCAAGGATGATTTCTGTGGTTGTTGTGTCACCAGGTGTGATACACACAGGACCCATTTGTCCACTACTCTCTCTCCTCCAGGAGAGAACTTGGGGTAAATCTCTCCCATATAAAGATCAGAGTTGGTGAAATGAGTTGCTACATGGTGTGTCATGAGAACACAGGCTCAGTCACAAAACATATTCCCAACAAATGATAATTTTAGTACACAGCCCAAAGGGTCCAATAAGCCAGGGAAGAGATCCAATTGAGGCCAGGGGAGGCCAACTGCTTGGTGGATGTTTGGTAGATGGTGACTCCATACACCTGGCTTCATGTCAGAAATGAGAGTCAGAAATGAGGGACCTTGGGCAACTCAAGTGTTGGGTTTTATATGCCCCATGGGGAAGGGGTCCTGATGCTGTGCAAAACAAGCCTGCATCAAATAACTTTTGTGCAGACTTTCCATCCTGACAAGTAGCTGGAGTGGTTTGTTCACAGTTAGGGTTTCAAAGTCCAGCCAGGTCATTACATTTATGGGTAGCTTATGGGCAGCTTTTTTTCATATTTGAAACTTAATGTCTCTCCTGGGCTATAAAACAAAAACATAGCAAAATATCTGCATACATGCAATCAAGAGGGGAAAGAAGGGTAATAGGCAATAGCTGGGAGATATTTGCTGAGTGTGTCCATGACTTTCCCAGAAGAGCTCTGCAAGGTTTATTGTTGGATTTGTTTTTCATTTGTTCTCAGTGCCTACTTTTTGAGTTCCTGTTTATGTCTGTCGGAGTGGAAGGGCATAGTACAGAGACTCTGACATGCTTTAAGACAGCTGTTTTGCAGTTTTGGGAACCCATATATAATTTTCATTTTTGAAGCCTTTGGTTGAACATGGGGACATCAATGTCAAAATCTCTTATCTTCTCTCTTGAAAAATGCTCTAATGCCTGTTTTCTCACTATGACCCAGTTCATTTTTTTCTGAATAAATGTGTAAGTAAGAGTGGCTACTTGGGGAATATTTGAATGAACCAAGGATGATCATTTGAGGTGTACACTTGAAACAGAAGTTCCTGGTCTCCACCAAAGTAGTGCACTGCATTCTTTCATTGGTATTCAGAAGTTCTAAATTCTATTATGATTCTAAAAGGGCGTTTTAAAAAGATTCTTTATAGTATGATGCTAGATGCTCACTATAGAAAATAATTGTTTTAATTTAATGAAATTGACTAATTTCTGACAAAATTGGTTTCAACAGTATTTGAGTTTTGTATAAATTTTCAGCTTAAAGATAGAGTCCAAGATCTTTTGATACCTTAAACTCTTGGGCTTATGTTTAATTGAGATTGCACAGTATGCAGGATATAGTCTAGTTG
>JAQZBX010080211.1:0-13858 GCA_029593785.1 Cabassous unicinctus
TTTTTTTTTTTTTTTCCCCATTCTTGATGGTGTAGTTTAAAGCACAACATTTTAAAATTTGGATGAAGCACAATTTATCAATCTTTTCTTTTATCGCTTCTGCTTTTGGTGTCACATCTAAGAAGTCATTGCCTAACCCAAGGTCACAAAGATTTACTCCTGTGTTTTCTTCTAAGAGTTTTTATAATTTTAGCTCTTATATTTACATCTATGACCCATTTTGAGTTAATTTTTATGTAAGGTGTGAGTAGGAGTCTAAATTCATTCTTTTGCATGTGGATATCTAGTTGTGCCATCACCATTTGTTGAAAAGATTGTTCTTCCCCCATTGAATTCTCTTAGTCTCTTTGTTGAAAATCAATGAACCACAAATGTTAGGGTTTATTTCTGGACTCTCAGTTCTATTCCATTGATCTCTCTGTCTACCTTTATGCTAGGGTACACTGTCTTGATTACTGTAGCTTTGTAATAAGCTTTGAAATTAGGAAGTGTGAGTCCACCAACTTTTTAAAAAATTATTTTTCAATTATTATTTTTATTAGAGAAGTTGTAGGTTTACAGAAAAATTATGTATAAAATAGAGGGTTTCCATATACTACCTTATTAACATCTTACATTAGTGTGGTACATTTGTTACAATTCATGAAAGAACATTTTAATATTTGTACTACTAACAACTTTTTTTCTTTCTTTTCAAGACTCTTTGGCCATTCTGAGTCTCTTGCATTTGTATATGAATTTTTAGGATCAGCTTATCCATTTCTGAAAAAAAGCCAGCTGGGATTTTGATAGAGATTGCATTGAATCTCTCGGTCAATTTGGCAGTATTGTCATCTTAACAATATTAAGTGTTCCAATCCATCAGCATGGGATGTCTTTTAAAATTTTTCAACAATGTTTTGTAGTCATAAGTGTACAAGATTTGTGCTTCTTTGGTTAAATTTATTCCTAGGTATTTTATTTTTTTTATGCTATTATAAATGGAATGGTTTTCATAATTTTCTTTTTGGATTGTTCATTGCTAGTGTATAGAAATACAATTCATTTTGCATGTTGATCTTGTATCTGCAACCTTGCTGAACTCATTTATTAGTTCTAATAGCTTTTTAGTGGATTCCTTGAAATTTTCTCTATATAAGATAATGCCATATTATCTATGATATGATAGATGGTATCTTATATATTATATCTTTATCTTATGAATAGGTATAGTTTTACTTCATCCTTTCCAGTACAGATGCCTTTTATTTCTTTTTCTTGCCTGATTGCTTTTAAGTAGAAGGGGTGAGATTGGATACCCTTGTTTTGTTCTTGATCTCAGGAGGAAAACATTCCTTCTTTCACTATTTAGTATTATGTTAGCCGTAGGTTTTTGTAGATGCCCTTTATCAGGTTGAGAAAGTTCCTTTCTATTCCTCGTTTGTTGAGTGTTTATATCATGAAAGAGTGTTGTGTTTTGTCAAATGCTATTTCTATATCTATTTAAATGATCATGAGGTTTTTGTTCCCTCCATCACTTGTTTAAAGTACGAAAAAACATCTTAATTTCTAAATCTTCCTTAATGTCACCAGTGAACATAACTCTTTTTACTTCTACACATAGAAGTTGTATTGCAGTTCTAACTTTATTAAGTCAAAACCATAGTTCTACCGCTTGGTTTTTATTACTCTAATATACTTTTTCTGGTATACTTTTGTTTGAAATGAAGGGGACTGGAGTTCATTATTATGTGAACTGACTCACACAGGAACAAGTTCTGAGAATGGGAAGGAAGGAATGAAAAAAGGAAAAATATTTACTGAGCAGATGCTTTGTACCAGGTACCCACTGTTTTATTTAACAATAATCTGCCCTCCAATTTGACTGAGGCCCAGGTGAAAACTGGAGGGTGGGAGCTCTATCAGGGCCTACCAGGCTTATTGTCTGAATCCAAAGCTGATAACTTTCCTTTTACTACACTCCACAAAGTTGAATGTTAGAAATTGGCAAATCTTTTTCCTAAGTCTACAAGCATTTCTATTCATCTCCTGAAAATAATGAATTGCCATGTTTTTTGTGAATCACCTGATAATGTTCAAAGATGCTAAACACTATATTTTAAAACTGGGAAAAGTGAAGAAAAGTTATACTCATTATGAACCATCTATTATTTCTTGATTTAGTTTTTGTCTTTTTTCAAGCTAGACTGCTCCGTTGAGCATTTGAGTAGGTAATTAGGAAAATAAAGGAAACCAAAAAAGAATAAGTTTAAATAAAACATTGGGTCTTTTATTTAGAGCTTTTTTCAGGTATTAAAAAAATCTACTAAAATGTCTCTTTCTAATTTGGAGCACATTATTTTTTCATAAAATAATATTTTCAACAGGTGATTATCAATATTGCACAATAGTTAAAAGCTTGAGTTTTAGACTCAAACACACTTGAATTTGAATACTAGAACTTCCACTCACTGGCTGCATGAACTTGGACAAATTGTTTAATTTTTGAATTTCAGTTTCCTCAACTGGAGAATGGAGTTGATAATAGGAAATACCTCATACATGTGTGTGTATGTGCGTGTGTGTGTACATAAAGGTTAATTAATATCAAAGCATTTAGCACAGTTGATGACACATAAAATGTGTGAACTCATAAAATGTGTACTATTATTGCTATGAATGTAGCCCATTCTATCCTTGATTGGTATCAACATTTTTGTTTTCTTCAGAAGCATCTAGGTTTAGAGAACTGGAGTCTGCAGCTAGGTTGCACTAACTAGCTTTGCATCTTGGGCAAGTTATGTAACCTTTTTGTGCCTGGTTTCCTCTTTTGTAAAATGGGGGTGATAATCATATCTGCTCATAGGGCTGTTATGAGGATTAAATGAGTCAATATTCTTAAAGCACTTAGAACAGTGAGTGGCAATATCCATTTCCTTCTGGTAACATCATTATGGCTGACATCTGTAAGATTTCCAAACTACACTTAGAAGAAGGTAAAAAGCTTCCTGCATAATTGAAAATCAGGTTCACTGGTTTTGGGATAGATTCGAATTATTACCAGTCAGAGGGCTGAGATGATCACAGGTGTGTGTCAGATTTTAAAAAGGAAGAAGCATAGAAAGAAAGGAAGAAGATAAAGGTATGTGCATTTAAAATGAGAACAAGTTGATTGTAAATATTAAAACTTTTCTATCAAATAAGTAACAGGAGATATTAGTACTATCTAAATGATTCTGGTGATGATAGTTTGGAAAAATACATATAATTTGGAAAAAATCCATATCAAATCTGGCTAATATATATTTCTTACATTTTGGTATAAATAAATTCCTAAAGAATTACTTTTTTCTTTTAAGATTATTGGTCTGAGCTTTGCATGATTACTGGGAACTTTATATATAAAGTTTATAAATCATACTTTGTAAACAGGGATTCGACTTTTTCATTTCCAGTTTGGGGGAGGGAGTGGTTATATCTTTGTGTGACTTGGATCAAAACTCTGGATATTTTCAGATGTAGCAGCAATTATCTTATACCTTTCTAACTACTAAGAGTACATTAAGTCATAGACTAAGAAGTCAGAATTACTGCTTTTTTTCCTGTAAAAGGTACAATCCCAACATGTATTTTGTATTATTTTTGTTTTGTTTTTTTATCTTAAGCTGATAACTGCTCAAAGAGATAAAAGAGAGGCCCTTAAAGTTGTGCCTGGCTTTTAAAAAAAAACCACGTTCTTAGGAGAGAGGAATATCTATTATTTGGTGGTTTTTTTTTTTTTTAACATTAGCCAAACCAAACATGTATGTATCAATTATGCTTTTGTTCTGTGAAACAAATGAGCAAGCTCTAAAGCATTTATTGTCTTAATAGTAGTACTTTACTTTTGATAAAGATGTGTGAGTTTTAACAGAACATTGATTCCAGTTCATTTTCCAATTTTGACAGCTTATTTAACCAAATAGATAGAATGACATTTAAAAATACATATACTTAGTGTTGAAAAAACCAGGAATACCTTTTGATATAATAAATTTTTTGAGAGAAATACTGAAATGTAACTTTCTGGGTTTGAATAAGGTTTAGGTGCCTTGTGTGATTTTTGTGATTTGACTTTGCTCAGTGCTACTCTACTACCAATAACAAGTATGATGGCACAAGCTTTTATGAACTTAGAACTGCAGAATAAACCTTGAGATCTTTTCTACTTTGCTGATTTTCAAGATTTTCAGGAACAGATAGAAAAATAGTTTTGTTGCTAAGTTCCCAATCTGTAACCCTTGTTCTTTATCCAAAAGGTCTCATCTGAAGAGGACTGGTCTTACACAAGCAAATTTTCATTTCATCGACAACACCATGCAAATGGTAACAATGAAATGCTTCAACAGGCTGGACTTCATTTCAAACTCCCCCAAAGCACAGATCCACTACGTACATTCAAAGATACCATCTACCTTACCCAGGTAAGGTGTTTTCATTCCGGAGTTGAACAGGTTCCTGCAAGTAACATAAGAGATAATATAGATTTTGCAGAATTTATGTGATGAAAAATATTCACTTTTCTGTTTTACTGATTAAGGATTTTTTTTCTTCAAGATACATGCATGTTGACATATAAGATTTGAAATAGTTAAATATTTTGGCATTGACCTCTCATACCAGAACAGCTCAGAAAATTCTAAAACAAATCATGTGTTAAAATGTTTCCTACTTCAAGATTACTATAAGGTTTCAGTAATTAAGACAATGTTATTTTCCCAAGGATAAAATAGACCAATGGAACAAAATAGAGTTCAGGAACAGATTCATGCATAATATAGTCACCTGATTTATGACCAAGATGCTATTGCAATCCAGTGGGAAAAACATAGTCTTATCAATACAGTGCTGTATTGATCATCATCTAAAGATTTAGATTATCATCACCCCCCAAAGGAAACCCTGAACCCATTAGCAGTCACTCTCTGCTTCTTCATATAAATGGAATCATATGAATGGAGTCATACAATATTTGGTCTTTTGTGACTGGCTTCTTTCACTTAGCGTAATGTTTTCAAGGTTCATCCGTGTTGTAGCAATTATCAGCACTTCATTCCTTTTGTGTGTGTGTGTGTTATTTTGCTTTTTAATATAGGATAGATAATGTATTCTTTACAAAAATTATCTACATTGAGTGTGCTTTAGAAACAAAATTTTATTTAATGATTTGACAAACTCGTCCCATATTCCTTGGGTTAATTGCTGCAAGTGTTAATTTTAACATTATTGATCATTGTTCTGTGACAGCTAATCATCTAAATAATAGTTTATGTAGTGTTGCTCAAAGGATCCACAAACAACAAAGGTCTAGGTTTACCCAAAAAAGGAGCTTTTTAAAATAAAAACAAAATGGGAAACAAAACAAAACCCAGTAATGTTCCAAATGAATGGCACTGGGCAAAATGAATATAACAAACAACAGATTTAGATAGATTATCAGGTGTCCATCAGTTTCTCTCATAAGGATAAAATGCTTGAGGAAGATCTTGAGAATATCATCCCTTCCCTCTAAACTTTTAGCTTCTACATAGTATCGGATGTTACAATTGGTATAAAGGATAAATGCTTTTACACAAAAATAAAAATCCATCTACAAAACAAAATAGCAAAATCTGTAGTGACTTTTCATAAAAGGCTCTCTTCTCTGGTGGTCATTCACTTTAGTAACTATCCAGGATAGATGAAGTTGAAAGAGACTATTTCTGATACAGTATCTATCCTTTCATATATTTTTACTAAATATCACAAAATTCCAAAAATATATAAATATTCCTTGTACCATGCATAATGCACCAGTTTGAGGCAGACTGATGGTCATGGCTACCATTTTTAAAAAAAGATTTATTTTATTTATTTCTCCCCACCCCCTTGTTGTTTGTGCTTACTGTGTCTGTTCGTTGTATGCCCATCTTGCTTTTTTAGGAGGTACCAGGAACCAAACCCGGGACCTCCCATGTGGGAGGGAGGTGCTTAATTGCTTGAGCCACCTCCGCTCCCATGGCTGCCATTTTAATAATTACATAGCACTTCAAAAGTTCTACCATTGGGGACCTGAGGTGGTTCAAGTGTTGAGCATCTGCTTCCCACATGGGAGGTCCCAGGTTCAGTCCCCGGTGTCTCCTAAAACAAACAATCAAACAAGCAAACAAAAATGTTCTGCCATTTATACACAGTGTATGGCGAGGGCTCCAGAAAGAAAGCAAACTACTTCCAACTTGAAAAGTTTGTAATGGAATGTCTCCAAATTAAAGGTGAGGTGGGGATATGGGTAGGGGAGGTAGGCAGGGTAAGATAATTTTAAAATAATACTTTTTAGGAGTGTATATTTTAAAGTAGCTACTACACTTTGTCTATCCTTTATCCTGATCATGAACAACTGCATGTTCATGCAAAATAAAAATCTACTTTTTAGGAAGAGGATCAGTTTGTTAGGAAAAGTTTATTCTGTAAGGGGAAGATGTGAAGACATCTCTCTCATACGTGCCATTTTACTTGGTGAGTCTTTTGGCTGTATCACTATATGCTATTTCAACCGCCTTATCACTGGGGCAGGTATTGGTGCACTCATCCCTACTGGAAGCATTACTTAAGTATGTCCAGATGCTGGTCTTTCTTTTTGGGATATCAAAGTTGCAATACTTTTTGGCCACCACCTTGACAATGTGCAGTTTGGGCAGGAGTTTGTAATCAGCTAATGTCATTTCATTGCCATCCAGAAATTTACATGCAGAAAATTTAATGTCCTCTATACTAATCTCATCAGTTTCATCAGGGAGAGGAGAATTCAGATATTGGTCCAGTTTCTGAAGTGTTTTCAAGAGACCCTCACTAGCCTCTGGCCTTGAATTGATATATGCAGAGAATTTGGCAAAGATGTCCATTCCAGCAGTATTTGATTCTGGGTGTTTTGGTGAAAGCTTTAAGTATTTTGGGAGGGCATTAAGACTTCTTCAAGAAATTCCTCAATCTTATTTACATTTGTTTTGACTTCACTGTTGAAAGTTAGAAATGGTGAGTGGCTCCAGGGAGCCAAGTTATGCAGGTCTGCAGGCTTCCAGGCTTCCTTGAGGAAGAGGTCGATAATGGGCTCTTTGCCCTCCTCTTTCAGCCAGTTCAGTGGCTTCCCTAGTGCCGCGGGGACTGCTGTTGCTTCAGGACGGCCCTGGCTGGGGCTCCAGTTGAGCCGCTGTGCTGCAGCACCTCCCTGCACTCTGCGCGTGCATGGCTGGTACTTCATTCCTTTATATTGCCAAATTATATTCCATTGTTTTATCACGTTTTGTTTATGCATTCATCAGTTGATGGACATTTGGATTGTTTCCACTATTAGGCTATTATGAATAATGCTGCTGTGAACATATGCATACAAATACTTGGTTGATACATATTTTCATTTTTCTTGGGTAGAAACTGCAAGTGGAATTGCTGGGTTTTATGGTAAATTCATTTGTTTAACTTTTTGAGAAAATGCTAAAGGGAATTTTGGGTGATGTTTTCATAGTGATGTTTCCATTCCACTCTTTATTTGCCTATTTTATTTCATTACCTATGACCTACATGCACATGTAAGACTATATGGGAGTCATTGTATATTTACTGATGTTTTTGCCATACTTGTTTCAAGTTCTGAGAGACAAGGCAGAAGTCTTAGCCCAATCATATGAGTTGATCTGAAGTAGATCAGAAGTTTTTGTTACATGATGGCATTTTAATTTGTGTATCTTGACACCTAAAAATGTATCCATACTCATGCACACTCTCATCAGTTTTCCCCTGTGTGAAAAAACTAACCCCTGCTAGAAGTTGAAACAGAAAACTATAAGCCAAAAGGATCATCTTTTTCAGAAGGTAATGAGATGATTAAGAGGATTTTAATATTTTAACCATAATTTTATCACTTAAGGAAGTTTTGCCAGTGTGATGTATAATTTATGAACTTAACACAAATTTTAGGTAATATTGACAGCTGCCTCTTTAAAAGTGTTGCATTTCATCCTTATTAGGTTTACATAGCACATGTTCAATTAAAATGCCTCACTTTGGGTGTATCAAGTAGGGTGACCTTTTTTCTTGTGTGTGTGTATGTGTGAACTTTTTCAGCTGTTGCTTTTCCTGCCTGCTTTCCTCCTCCCAGCTGTTCATTTTATTACTGCCATTTTATTCGGTTACCTCAAACACGGCATTCAAAGAGCTGACAGAAGAAATTGTTCTTTCTGAACTCATTAGCATTAACGGTTCATCTAGGAGCTGGGTTTTCAAGTGGAATTATTTGTTTCTTGTTTTTTCTGAGAATTTAGCGCCAGCGTTGGCTTGGAATTGGACTTTTCTTTATGCATCTGTTAGTTCTGCCTTGGAACTTTCTGATATACCAGATGGGCTCTGAGATGAAAGAAATCAAAATGATGATTTGTTGGTTGTTGTGTTTAGTGTTGGATTTTCTTTACTGAAATACAAACAAGCAATAGTGTGAAAAAGTGTGTTTTTTTCCCCCTTGCTACTTTGATTTTAGAACAGTCATCTTTAATCAGTGCATCAGACTAAAACCCTTCTGTTGTCCATTTTCTTTGCTCCCACCCCATCTCCCTGTTCTTTTTCTTGTGGATGCATGTGCTGTTTTGAAGAACAGTGAGCTTGCCCTTGTGCCACTTTTTTAGCCATACTATTAATTAAGCAATGATTTGCAACTGTCAGAAAAGTCTCATCAGGAAAGCTGTGTAGTAGTAAGTTTCTTCACATTTAGATTCTTCCCTATCTTCTCTTTATCCTATAACCACAGGGGGGTATCCTTCTAGTCTCTTACTTCTTTAATTCTCCTAATGCTCCAAGATAATCTTGCCTTACCTTTCACTCTCTACCTTATCTGTCCTTTATATTGTATTCCACATAGCCCCCATATATAGATGCCCTCTCTTAAGCTGTATGTCAGGCAGCTGTCACTCCCTAGCTTGAGGACTATGTAAGCCAACATATCTAAATTAACTTTAAGTAACTTACTCCACCAGCATGGTTTCTTATTAGCCTCTTAGAGAGGAAGCAGGGGTAGTGACATCTTTATGGATCCCTTAGCTTATAGCCCCCTCTAGTGGCTCCATCTATTCTTCAACTATTTATTGAGCATCTATTGTGTGTTCGATGTTTGGGGAAGTCCTTGACAGATTCATATTCTTCAGCACCCTCCTTAGCTCCCTATGTTGCAAGTAACTTGATCACAAGAACTCAGGGGGAAAGTTAGGCTGTGCTACAGTCCCAGGCCTTGATGATACCTGCTGCCTTGGAACAGTTACTTGTTTGGTAAACAGTATTGAGACACCTATTCAAGATCCAGGCCATGCAGAGCTTTTAGAGTAGGTGTGGGGTGGGCAAAAGAGGGTGGTGAGGGGTTACTATTAACATAGTTTACTATAGACCAGAAGATTTTATATGCATTGTGTAATTTAACAGTCAAGCAGACAAATTTTCTTCTGTGTCTATTAGATGCCTGGTCCTGGGCCAGGAAAGTGCTTTTTATATCTTCTCATGCAATTCTAACAGTATTTCCAAGTGACCATGTTGCTATCTCCATTTTATACCTGAGGAGATAGAGGCTTAGGTTTCAGGCAGTGAACCAAATTGGGTTTCTGCTTTTAAAAGTATAATATTGTATCTTTTCATAGTTGAGATAATGGAAGTCTTATAACTACTGAAGTGTTTGGTTGAATTATAACATTAATTGTCAGCAATTCTGTAAGGCAAGTGCCATAAATTTGGCACATTTACAAGTCATCATTGGAACAGAGAAAATCAATGAAACCCAAAGTTCATACTTTGACTAACAAAAATGTTAAGCCTTGCACTAGACCAAAGAGAGAGAAAGAGAAAAGACTCAAATTAATAAAATCAAGAATGAAAGAAGGATATTACTATCAACCATACAGAAATAAAAAGGATTGTAAGGGAATACTTTGAACAATTGTATGGCAACTAATTAGATAACCTAGATGAAATGAACAAATTCCTAGAGAGATAGAAACTGACAAAACTGACTCAGAGAGAAATAGAAAATCTGAATAGACCTATTACTGTCAAGAGATTGAGTTAGTAATCAAAAAGTTCCCACAAAAGAAGCCTGGAACCAGATGGCTTTACTGGTGAGGTCTAACAACGGTTTAAAGAAGAATTAACACCAAGCCTTCACAAATTCTTCCAGAAAATAGAAGAAGGGGAACACTTCATAACTCATTCTGTGAAGCCTGTATTACCCTGATATCAAAATCAGACAAAGATGTCTCAAGAAAAGCATATCCTTTATGAATATGGGTGGAAAAATCCTCAACAAAATATTAGAAATCCAAATTCAGCATTGTACGAAAAGGATTATACAACATGACCAAGTGGAATTTCTCTCAGGAATGCAAAGTTGGGAAAACATAGGAAAATCAATCAATGTAATACACCATATTAATATAATAAAGAGAAAATAATCACATAATCATCTCAGTAGGCACAGAAAAGTCTTTTGACAAAATCCAACACCTTATCATTATAAAAATGCTCAACAAATAAGGAATAGAAGGGAATTTCCCCAACTTGTTAAAGAGCATCTATGAAAACCCCACCACTAACATCATCCTTAACGGTGAAATTGAAAGCATTTCCTCTAAGATCAAGAACAGTACAAGGATGTCTGCTGTCACCACTGGTATTCAACATTGTACTGGAATTTCTATCCAGAACACTTAGGCAAGAAAAAGAAATAAATGGCATCCAGATTGGAAAGGAAGAATTAAAACTATCTTTGCAAATGACATGATCTTATATACAGAAAACTTTAAAGAATGCACAAAAATATTAGAGCTAATAAACAAGTTCAGCAAAGTTGTAGGATACAAGAGTAGCATGCAAAAACCAGTTGTATTGGGAAGTGGGTGTGGCTCAATCGATAGAGCTCCCGTTTACCATATGGGAGGCCCCGGGTTCACTTCCCGGGACCTCCTTGTGAGGGCAGGTCGGCCCGCATGGCGCGGTGGGCTGATGCAGCAAGACCTCACAGCAAGGGGGAGATAAGCAGACACAGAAAAAACACACAGCAAATGGACACAGCAAACACAAGCAGCAAGGGGGGGATAAATAAATAAATAAATAAATCGTTAAAAAAAATAAAAGTTGTGTTTCTATACACTACCAATGAACACTTTAACAAGGTAATTAAGAAAACAATTCCATTTATAATAGCATCAAAATAAATAAAATACTTAGGAATACATTTACCTAAAGAAGTACAAGACTTGCTCACTGAAAACTACAAAACTATTGAGGGAAATTGAAGAATGGAAAGGCATACAGTGTTCATGGATTGGAAGACTCAATATTGTTAAAATTGCAATAGTCTCCACATTGATTTACTAATATATTAAATGAAATACCTATCAAAATTCCAACTGCCCCCCAAACTTGCAATTGGTGTCAGAAGCCAGGGCAGTCTTCTGGTCTGTTTCCTCTAACTTTGCAGTTGGCTAACTCTCACAGACAACCAAAGTGCAAGCAATCAAATGAAAATTAAATAAAATGGACTTCATCAAAATTAAAAACTTTTGTGCATCACTCAAAGGACACAATCAAGAAGAAAATGAAAAGACAACTCAAAGAATGGGAGAAAATACTTGCAAATCATATATGTGACTGGGTTTAGTATCTAGAATATAATTTTAAAAATTCTTAAAACTCAACAATAAAAAGACAAATAACCCAATTAATAAATGGGCTAAAGATTCAAATTGACATTTCTTCAAAAAATATATACAAATGCCCAATAGTCACATGAAAAGATCTCAACATTATTAGCCATTGGGAACATTCAAAACCACAATGAGATAACACTTCACATGTACTAGGATGGCTATAATCACAAAGGTGGACAATAACAAGGGCTGGTGAGGATGTACAGAAATTGGAACCTTCATATATTGCTGGTGAGAATATAAAATGGTGCTGCTTCTGTGGAAAGGAGTTTGGCAGTTCTTTAAAATGTTAAACATATAATTATGTTTAAAACTCTAAAATTTTATCATTATATGGTAACACATCGCTGGGTTATATAACCCAGCAAATTCACTCCTAGGCATATACCCAATAGAATTGAAAACATTTGTTCACCCCAAAACTTGTATATGGATGTTCATAGCAGCATTGTTCATAATAGCCAAAATGTTGAAACAACCTAGATATCCATCAGCTGATGAATGTATAAGCAAAATGTGGTATATTCATACAATGGAATATTTTTCAACAATAAAAAGGAATGAAGTTCTGATGCATGCTACAACATGAATGTACCTTGATAACATTATGCTAAGTGAAAGAAACCAGACACAACAGGTCATATATTTTATGATCCAATTTATATGAAGTGTCCAGAACAGGCAAATCCATAAAGAGAGAGGGTAGATTAGTTTTTAGGGTCTGGGGGAGGTGGAGGGGAAAATAGGAGTTACTACTAAAGGGTATGGGCTTTCTTTTCAGGCTTATGAAAGTGTTTTGAAATTAGATAGTGGTGATAGTTGTACAACCTGTGACTGCTGAAAAACATTGAAACATACACTTTAAAATGATGAATTGTGTGGTATGTGAATTGTATCAGTTTTTTTAAAGCTTTACTTTTTATTTATTTTCAGGATCATTTAAGTAAATAAAGTAAAATTTTAAAAAATTTCGCTATGTCAGGAGAACTTAATCAAATGGTTACTGTTAGTTTCAAGGTTGGGGGAGTGTTTCTGGGAATTGTAGCCCAGCTACAACTCTTTTACTCTGGAGGAAGGGAAGAATGGATTTTGGTAGTCAGCTAGCAACCTCCATCACAGTGGCAAAGCTGGAATTAGACACTAGGTCTTTGAATCCTGGTCCAATTTCTTTTCACCATACCATCTGTCTCTCTATGGAGACTGATTTCATAAGTGTAATCAAACAAGCTGCTGAAAATGGGCATACTTCTAAAACTAAAATAAGATTTGTCTTCTAACAGTAGGGACTACATAACCTAGGAAATGACTAAGCATTTATCCCTTCTTATTTGTAAAGATTGCCCTTTTAGGGAAGGATGCATGAATGTGCATGCATAGGTATAATTTTTAAAGGGGAAGAGGCAGCTCCCGAGATTTTCCAGGAAACTAGGATTGGACAACATCCCTTTTAAGAAATGTAGTAGGCAATGCCTCCTGTATTGTGAACAAGGATGCCATTTTTTGGCCCTGACTGGCATCCCTTGGTTTGGGTAAACCCAGCTCTATGCTCCTGGTTCTGTGCATGGAGTATACCACACCATGCTAGAGCACAAGCTCTCCAAAGAGTCTTAGCTTCCTTCCTTCACACCAGCTTCAGGTATGATAGGCTACTAGTTAGAGCTTGCCTTGTGCTCTTTTCTTTTCATTGCTAGCAAGGGCTAGGAGTCCTGCTTGCATTAAAAAAATTTTTTTTTACGTTTAAAAATTATTCATATTTACCTATTAAGCCAACAAAAATAAAATGACAGTGAGGAAACTAATATTAGCATAGACATAGAGAAATAGAAACTTATATCTTCCAGGTAGTTCTGAAAATTGATATAACTTAGGGGCTGAAAGCTCAAATACTTACAGGGTCCAGTAATTAAAGTGGCAAGAGTGTGATTGTTGGGCTTATGGTAAAATGCGGCATGCAGGCCCCAACTAAAGACATTAAAACAGAGGGAGAAGATGGTGGAGTAGGGAGTGGCAAGGTGCACTTGTCCTCTAGAAGTGGCAGGAAGACAGGCAGGCTAGCCAAGCATAGGGGGAGTGAGGGGTGCTGTGGGGTGATCAGTGCAAGTGACCAGTGAGGGGGGACTCAG
>JAQZBX010080212.1:0-13858 GCA_029593785.1 Cabassous unicinctus
CCAGAGAGAAGGGGAATGGAAAAAGTTTGAAGAGGAGTATTGAGGCCACAATGTGAAGGCTTTTGGATACCAGGCTGGGGGTTTGTACTCTATTCTTAGGTTAATGGCTCTCAAACTTTTCCACCAAAGTGTCCCTAAGGCTGGTGAGGATATTTGAACATTCCTTTTCTCGCTTTGACTGCAAAGGCCAAAGAGGAAATGTCTGAAGTTTTATCTTAACAATGGATATGGATGACTTAAAAAATAAAGTAAAATAACGTATACGAATGTTGCATTCTACTCCATAATATTTGTTTTTGATATAACGGTATTGATTTTCTTTCACCAAAACTTCCAGTACATCGAAGTTGCAGGAAGCTGCTTTAGCTTAGAGCTTTGAGTACCCTTACTTTTAGTAGAATACTCTTTGAGGTAAGAGTACTCCAACTGGAAAGCACCAGCCTTAAGCTACAAGAAACCATTACAGGTATTTTGAAAAAGAAAGGAACCATACACTATTTCAGGGTATGACATACTTCAAATCCCCACCCCCCCCAAAAAAAACAAAGGCTATAGGCAAATAAAAACTCTTCCTGTTTTTCTGGGGTCCTTCCCTTTCCTAGGCTTTTCCCCACAACCCGGGAACTTTTTATAATAAAGAAGATGACGACCATCACTTTCATTGGTAAACATGGGTAGTCTTTTTTCCTCTTCAAAGCACTTGCACACACACTATTTTACTTTGATTTTAGCGTATTCTGCCAAGAATGGCTCAGAAGTCAATAGTGGGTGACAAAGAGACCACTAGGAAAGACCACTGCAATCAAGACTATGTGCATGCATGCCTGCTGGTCCTGGTTCCTAGGAGCTGGGCAGGGAAGCTTTCTTGGAAGAACAGCTGTTCTTGGGGCTATTGTGAAGAAATCACTATTAAAATCAGGGTGTCTATCTTGTCCCCCTCTTCCAGTGCTTGTGATTGACAACATCTATTTACATGTGCCTTGATGCCTAGAATATTCTATCTTTTGATAATTTATAATTGGGGATAGAATAGAATATTAGAATGTGCATGATTCTCCCTATTGCTATTTGTTCCTCATCCACCTAGTGACCTCCAAACGCAACAAATTTGATGGACTGAAACTCTGGATGTGTGTGTGTATCTCTGTGTGTGTCCTAAGTGTTAGACTCATCAAACCTGAGTTGGCCACTTATAAATAGTTATTAGAAAAAAGTGGGGTTTAAATAGGGGTCCTGAAATCTGCCCTCTACCAAAATATTTCAGTCCACTCACCTGCTACTCACCTGCCCAAAATTTAGATTTTCAAAAGTTCTTTGTTAAAGTGCAAATATCCTTTGGGGATGAAGATTGTATGGAGGCGGTGGTAAGGTTACAGCTCAAGGCAATATTATCTCCCACCTGGGAATCTTAGAAATTTGTAGGACAGTAACACATATAGGATTAGCTTGCTCATACTTCCACCTAAGTCATAACGCCTTGCAATGTTTTGAAAATTAGTCTTCCAGCTTCAGTACAAACATGGTTAAGACATAGGAATTAACCACATAATTCACCACCCAATTTCTCCCATAATTATATCATAATAATGGTATTTGTTTTAATGTGCTGTACTTAAAACTTTCAACACACTTTAACATCTATGTTATCTCATTTAAAACAGCTGTTTCAAAATGCACTTTCTACAACTCAATGATAAAGAGATAATTTAAAAACGGGCAAATGATTTTTAAAGACATTTCTCCAAAGAAGATATCTAAATGGCTAATAAACACATAAAAAGATGCTCAAAATCACTAGTCGCTAGGGAAATGCAAATCAAAACCACAATGAGATGCCACTTCATATCCACTAGGATGGTTATAATAACAAAGATGGAAAGTAACAAGTATTGATAAGGATATGGAGAAACTGGAACGGTCATACATTGTCGGTAGGAATGTAAAATGAGGACGCTTCTATGGAAAATAGTTTGCAGTTCTTAAAAAATGTAACCACAGAGTTACCATATAACCTAGAAATTGTAATCTGGGGTATAAACAAGAGAAATGAAAATATTTGTCTACACAATGACTTGTACATAAATGTTCATAGAAGCATTATTCATAATTGCCAAAAGGTGGAAATAGCCTAAATGCCCAACAACTAGTGAATGGATAAACAAAATAAGGCATATCCATATAATGGAATACTAATCAGCAATAAAAATGAGCCAACTACTAATACATGCAACATCATGGATCAACCTAAAAACATTATGCTAAGTGAAATATGGAACTCCAGAAAGGGCAAATGAATCTAGAATGACAGAAAGCAGACCAGTGGTTGCCTGGAGCTAGTGGTGCTGGTGAAGCATTGACTGCAAAGGGTCACGAGGGAAGTTTAAAAGATGAGAAAAACTGTTCTGCACCTTCATTTTGGTGGTGTTTATATGCATTTGTCAAAATGCCTTTAACTGTACACTTTGGACAGGTGCATTTTATTCTACGAAATTACAATTAAGATAGAGCTCCTGATTCCCATTGGAGTAAAATCACGGAGGCTTCATGGAGGAAGCACTATTAAGCCCCAGGAGGTGTATATCCATTGCAGGTGATGTGCCACACTAATGAAAGATGTTTATGTGGGAGGTTGTGGGAGGTGTGGGAGGTGGGGAACATGGGAATCCCTGCAATTTCTGTGTAACATTTAGGTAATCTAAGCACCTTTTAAAAAATATATATACATATATATATATAAAATAACATTTATGTAAGCAAATGTACATATATGCATATATATTTATATATCATTTTACAAATATTGGTTTGTATTGTGAAAAATCTGATTTTTACCCACAATAAAAAAAGCAAAAAAAAAAAGCTTGATCTTTAAAAATGGAATAGGATTTTGAGAGGCATCCAGAAGAAAAGGCAGGGACCCGCAAGGCAGAGCTAACAGTATGGGTGTGGCCAGGTCTGCCAGTTGCTTCCTAATATCCATGCTCCTTTGTGTCCTATAAAAACAATTTTAGTTGAGCACATGGTCATGAGAATAAAGACTGTCTCCCAGCCTCCCTTGCAGTTAAGTGTAGGCATGTGATCAATTTCTGGCCAATGGGATGGAAGTGAAAATGGTGCATGCAACTTCTGGAAAGTATGTGTAAGGGAGGTGCATTCCCTTCTCTTCCTCTTTATCCATTCCTGCTGGCTGGAATTAGGGCGTGATGAATGGAGCCAGAGCAGTCATCCTGACCACTAGGTAGAAGCCGCTACTGAGGATCACCAGGCTCCCTGATGATGGTGGAGTCACCATACGAGCCCTAGACTGACTACCTGGACTTTTATGCAATAAAGAAATAAACTATTTTGCTTAAAAAATATGTACTTCTGTGTATTGAATCATAATCTGCCTCCATGTAACTTCCATCTTTGATCTTAATTCATTTGCTTGGAACAGCAAGCTCTAAAAAAGTAGCTTCCATGACAGCTCTTCTTATATTCAAGATCACTCTCAAGCTTTCTCAAGTCACTCTGGGATGGGAAGAAAAAGCATCAAGGAGTCTATATATTTTTTTCCCTAGGCAAAAGGACCATATTCATTATTGGGTATATAGGGAGGGGGTTAATGGGACCTGTTTGTACGTCATCTTGGGATTTATATGGAGTAAACTTAGAAACTGTTCAGCCATCCAGAAAAATAATTACTTAAAAAGTAGTTACATGGTTAAGCCCAGGAAAACAGTGTAAGAATCTTTCAGGTGATTTCCTTAATTCATTGACTTCTCCACCTTGGAAGGAACCTCAGAGATTACTTCATTTAACCATACTTTGAACGTCTGAACCCTGTATAGCAGCTCATCACAGATCTGTCCTGACTTGTTGAAATATCCTCAAAGATGGGAACTGGAAAATTCTGGGTATTGTGTCGAAGATTTTTGACTTACCAACAGACAGAATATGCTTGGGAAAAATATGAAAAACCATATATGTCTAAGTTAGTTTCTTGTGTTTCAAATAGTAAACAAAACAAAATCTATAACTTAGATGAGCATCAATGGGAGATTAATTAATGGAATTTCAGTATATTTCTAAAAATGATGATACAGTGCTACATTTTAGACTAGGAACAATTTTGTGGCATATTGATTGAAAGAATCTAATAGAAAAATATATTTGATTCCCTTTAGCAAAATTACAAACAAAAATATCCAGTTTTATAAATATGCATGAAAAGATAACTAACCAATGGTTAATATTGGTCATGTTTGGATGGTGGGAATTGAAATATTTTTAATTTTTTTCTTCTTTATATTTTTTACTTTCTTTTTATGGGCATCTTTTTTCATTTTCCCCCAAACCAATATGGCTATTTTCAAAATAAAACAAAAACAAATGACAGCTTAGTGCATATTTGGTACTCAGCACACATTCGGTGAATTGAAACTTGAATGTGAAAATAAAATATTGCCTAAGTCCTTTAAGATGAGAATGAGAAATTGTGTTGTGTGTCCGTGTGTGTGTGCATTGTGTGTGTATGAGGCAGAAAATAAAAGAAAAAAATTGCAGGGTGGTCTAAAGGAAGCCATGGAAAGAAATTAAGAAAAATATCAAAGTTGAATTAAAAAAAATTCCCAACTGAGAGAGACACTGGATGAGCCACAAGGGAAGTAGCAGGAATCTATTGCTTGAGTCATGCTAAAAACAAAAACAAAATGCAAACTAAACAAAACAGAAAAACCGAAAACATTATTTTGTTTGTCTTTTCCAGTTTCTGAAAGTTGACCTTTCAGGAACCCATTTCCATTTCTTCCTTTCATTATGAGAAAATTGAAAAACATCAAAATTATACGTCAGATATCTCCTAGATGGCTTAAACTTTGGGGTGAAGCACCCCAGTGTAGAAGAATGAACACTCAGTGACTTATCTGTCCAGGGCACAGGCCTTCCTCTCAGGGGAACATGTTCTTTGTAAAATCCTAGCCTGGGGCCTTTGCAGCTGGCTGGACTCGAGCTTCTTAGGTGCATCATGGAAAATGAGGGCCTACGTTAGCCACACGTGGGCTCTATTTAAACAGTATGCTATGGCCTGCCTCTGTGTAGGTTTGTCAGAAGGTCAGAACACATCTGGTTCCAGTCTGTCCTCGCAGTTTCAGCAGGAAGTAAGTAGGCTCTGCAGAGGCTGTTTCTGACCAGCGAGAAGGAGGTCGTGAGACTGCTTTTTACAATTAAAGGGAGTACAGAGAGGATATTAGCATTTCTTTCCGCCCCCCCCTGATTAAAATAAGCTGATATTTGAAGCTCACCATTTCAAACCACAATGTAAAGACAAAAATCAGGTTACAACATTGGGCCCATTATGAGGCTCATGAATGGCATCTTAAGACATGGCAGTGCTTTATCTGGGAAGCTGTAACCTCTCAGGCCCAGGTTCAAAAGTTTTCCATGCCCAAGAAATCCCAAATTCTAAAATACACCATTCTGTCTCTGTAGCTGCAATACTACTTTACACCTTCTGGTTTCTTCTTCTCCCTCCTCAATGCTCACTGTGTGATCTGCCTCCAATGTCTTCATTTGGCATTCCACTCCACCTTCAACTGCTATGTTCTGACTTTCACCCAAACTCCCACCCCAGCATGAACTGAATTGATCCATCCAAGTAGGCATATTCTCAATGTCCATGAGCCTTGATATTAGTAGAAGTTTTGATATCCATCCACTTTTAAAAACTCTTATAGCTCTGTTTCCATAGCATTGAAATGTCCTGTATCTTTGCCTAGTTTTCTTCCTTTTCCTTTGTTCTGCTTAAATGGCTCCTTTTTTTCTCTTTCATTAAGTTCTTCTTTCCCCTCTGCTCTTTTTTCTTGTTCTAATTCCTCTGGATAATTAGCTGCTGTAAATACTTTTGCAATGTTGACTTCCATACCATTTGCCCTACCTACCAAATACATCTAACTGGATGTCCCATCATCATCACAGACTCAATGTGTTCAACGTAAACTGGTCATTCTTACCCCAATCTATATGCAAATTACAAACACTTTCCCAATCTTCTTGTTCTGTCCGCCATCTTCTCAATCTTGAAGACTAGAAGCTTTGAAATTATATTTTATTCTTCCATCTCCTTCTTATATGTCCATCTCTCCACCAAAGTCTTTCTCTTTCTTTGAAATTATCATTCAAGCTCATCTCTGTGTCCATCCTTTCTCCTTATGTCCCAGATATGGCTTATTCCAAAAGTTTGGCCTTTCTGCTCACATTTCAACTGCCACACTGATGTCAGATGAATTCTCTTGGAATACTTCATGTATTGGATTATTCCATTTCTCAAGAACCTATAAGGGCTTCCTATAGTTAAGTGAAAAATGATAAACATTACTGTCTAGTTTTTAAAGTCTCCAAAATCCAACCTTGTACAATTGCTCCAAACTTTTCACATACTATCCCCCCAGAGAAATTAAGTCAGACTATATAGACTATGTGCATTTTTTTCTAGTCATCTTGGTTGACCTTCTCCCTCAGAAACTTCTGCAGTAGGGTGGAACTGAGTCCAAGTGGAGAGTACCTCTCCAATGATTTTTTTTTCAGGACTCTAAGTAATTTTAAACTCAATAACCACAGAGAGAAGGAACTTCATTTAGGAACTGTGGAAAAAAATTCTAAATGGGGAATAAAGTGCTTTCATCTTACTTTTTGCCTGAAGCATTCATGTATAAATCACCACAGAATTTCATATGAATAAAGCATTTCCTTCCTCACGTCTAAATTCACGTTAACTTTAAAATGAAACTAGCAGCAGTAATGTGAATTGTTGGAGAAAAAAAAATCCAATTCAAAGGAGTTTAATAATAATGTCTCTACTCATTTATAGCCTCAGTAAAGAATGAGTATGATAAATACTTTTCTGCTTTTATCCCTGAAACTATTTTCCATTGCTAGGTCAATCTCAAGGGGATTTCATGTATATATGTACTGGTGAACTTTCTGTTAGAAACCAGATATAAAGCCAAACTTCAGCCTTTTTGGGTTCTTGTAAGCATTCTACACTGTTGTGATAACTGAGATGAATTGGAAATTTTCTTTGCTTTTCTAAAGCCAAATTGATAGAAATATGGCAATATTTAAAAGCTAAATATTTTCAGGTATTTTACAAGTTGGCGTTAGTTTTGATTTTGCACTCATTGAAATTTAAACTTTCCTGACATGATTACAGATTCTTTTCAGAAGATAACAATTACTTATTAAAAATATTCTTGGCTCACTCTTCATTGGTGACGTCAAGAAAGGATATTTAACAAAGTGGAGCACCACAATCGGAGCAATCTTTCACAATTTTTTTTCTGGTTAAATTGTCTCATAGAATATCACCAGCTAGTTCTCTTCTGGGGCTGGGAAGTGAGATGTCAGGGTGCCATTCCTCCCCGGGTCCCTTCATTTTAGAAATGCCCAGGTCTCTCCTTTTCCTGTACTGGCCTGGTCTCCAAGAACTCATAGTATAGTAGCGCCACATTCTGACTTCTAGAAATCCAATATTACCTGTTTTTCACCTGTATCTGTCAGGATCGTAGCAGAAAATATATATGGCAAACTCAAATTGGGCAATTTGAAGAGAGTTTAATAAACAAATTCTTTTTCTCACAAAGTTCTGAGTATAATTTAGGGAAACGAATACATAATAACTTACTATTCTAGGGCTAGCAATAGAGTTGAACTCTTACGACCCAGGTCTATAGGGTTACAGAAGGGAGTAGTTTTGGGAAACCCAAAACTCAAGAGCGCCGTGCTGCTTGAAATGACCTGTGGCCTTTTGCAAGAGACACAGGTTCTATGGGAATTTGGCAGGGAGAAACTCATAACAGTCAAAACTCCAAACTCACTCTTCTCCTGTCCTTGGATCTTCTGATGACCACTGTTCACAGCAATGAAGAATCCAAAGGGAAGACAAGGGGCAAGGGAACCCATTCATTCATTCTGTGGGTCAGCTTTCTGGGTCATTAAGCAAGCAAAGAAGAGTGGGCAAAACTGGTGGGGAAAATGGAATGCATCCACCCCAGTCCCTATGGCATCAGTAAAAGTGGTAGAAACTACCCATAGTGCCCTGGCCACAGTGTCTTTAAAGTAAAGGGAAACACAGTTCCTTTCTTTCTACCCCCTTTTTCTATGCTGTCTAAACTCAAGAGATGATTCTCATCTCTCTTTGGATCCTCCAAGATCTCTCTGCCCATTGTCCTCAGCCTGATCCTCTGAGTACCAAACTTCTACATGACATCTTTTACACACATGTCTGGCCAAATATAATCCAATGCTCAAAGCTCAAGTCAAGTAATATTCATTTCTGGGGAAATTTCCTAACTACATACTCCCTAGAAATCTTTTCTCCTCTCAACTCTTTTTGAAAATAAAATCCATACCCATGTTCTCCAAATGTTTTGGTCACAAAGTCCTACTATGAAAAAAAAATTTGAGCATACTTCTATATGTTTGTTTATAGGTTTATTTGTAAATTAAATGCATATACCTGATTGATACATACACAATAAAACAGACACATAAATAGGCGTTGAAATAAAGAGTAAATATGAATATAAGTTCAAACATTTTCTTAACTCAATAAGCTACCCCAATTTGGAGATTCTGGGTCTTCCTTCTTTTTTTTTTTTTTTAAAGATTTATTTATTTATTTATTTATCCCCCCCTTGCTGCTTGTGCTTGCTGTGTCCATTCGCTGTGTGTCTTCTCCGTGTCTGCTTATCTTCCCCTTGCTGTGAGGTCCCGCTGCATCAGCCCCTCGCGCCACACGGGCCGGCCTGCCCTCACAAGGAGGCCCCGGGAAGCGAACCCAGGGCCTCCCATATGGTAAACGGGGGCTCTATCGACTGAGCCACTCCCGCTTCCTTCCTTCTTTCTTTAATGCTTATTTTTATTCCTTTGTGTTGATGATATTTTGAGCTCCCTTCACAATACAAAGTTTTATGGCTAGTATAGCTAGGTTTTGTTATGAGATAGAGTAGAATAGAAAGTGTCTACATGTAAGGGTGGCAAATTTTTGGGAGTGTGTTTAAAACTTTTGTTTCATTTGTGTGTGTGTGTGTGTGTGTGCATGCACCTGTACTTATGTGTACTGGGCTGCTGTGTAAAACTCATTTATTATGAGGGTCTTGTTTTAAAAAGTGGAGAAATGCTGCACCAGACTACACCTGTTAAGCCTCTGTGCTCAGAGTCTGGCAGGAACAACGGAAAAGGTCTCTCTTCTGCTACTCCTTGCCAGCCCAAACGGTTTATGTCCTCTAGTAAGGCTCTGCTGCCTCCCCAAATTTTAGACCCCAAATCCTATTAAAACACATATTTCCTCACTCTCTTTAGTTTGAAGTATGCCATGTAAGACCAGCTAATAGGCAAAGCAAATCTCCATGAGCTTCTTAGTGGGTGACAAGGTGTTAAAAGGCTCTTCCATTCTAGTAACTGAGCTATAAAAGGTCATTCTACTCCATAACCCTTTCTTTTGGGGAAATAATATTTATCGTCTTCTCTGACTCTAAAATATACCACACAGAAAATAGAAAACTAAAGAAAAATATAAAATCCCACATATACCCATACCTTGTAGAAACTGGCATTAAAATTTTAGTTTATGCTTCCAGTAGCTTTCCATCTTTTATAATAAAATAGGAATTGTATTTCTTATTGAAATCTGTCATTTTCACTTCATATATCATGAACATACTAATAATACCTTGAGGATATGATTTTAACCACGATATACTATTCCATCATAAAAATGTCCTATGATTTAACAACTACTCTATAATTAGGAATTTACAATGTTTTCAAATCCTCACGGTAGAGAACACTCATTTTCAGAAGTACTTTTGTATATCTCATATAAAATGAATTCTCTAAAGTGGAATTTCTGTTACAAAAATACACAACTTTTTTTAGATGACATATTTATTATCAAATTGCTCTCCCATTATTGCAGTAAGGTAAGAAGGACTGACTATTTTATCAAATGGAGATTATATTGTTTTTACATACTTGCCAATTTGGTAAATAAACTTGACTAAATATTTTTTCTATCACACTTCTTTGATTGCTAGTGAAGCTGAACACTTTTCCAAAATGTGTATTGGCCATTTGCATTTTTCTCCTTTTGTAACTTGCCGGTTACTTATCATTTACTCATTTATTTGTTGGGAATTGATCTTTTTTCTTGTTAATATCTAAGATGTCTTTATAAATGACAGACATTGATCATCTGTCTGTCCTATAGGTTCCCAACATAAAGTCCTGAGCTTTACAGACAAGGACCTTAGTCACAAACAGACCTCATGCACTTTTCAATGTAGGGGAGAATTCTGGGGAAACCAAGTCTTACCAAATAATAGGACCTTTTATGTATTCTATATTTACACTACAAAGGCAACCAATTATGTTGCTTAAGGTTGGAATTCACGTCATTTTCCCCTTTATCCAGAGATGGAAAAGTTCTGGTGGCTTTGAACCTGTTTGCATTTGTCTCTGTCCTTAGATCCAACCCTGGACAGTGGTCTTTTCTGCAAGAAACAATAGAAGAAAACAGTTTCTTCTGGAGTTGCATAGTAACCAAACAGTCCCCTTTGAAGGTTTATTATTCTGGCACATATTTACAAAGAGTTTCCAGCACCACAGAGGGACTGGGCCCTCCTAAAATACTAAGATAATCATCTAAATAAATCATGCTAATGTCTTACTTAAATGTGATGCAAAAGAGCTAAAATGGAATGCCTAAAACAACAATTAAAAAAATAAATAAAAAAGAATAAAAACAACAATTTCTTTTTGGGGGAAGTCATGTTTTCCTAGTAGTTTCCATCATTCATACCTTCATCGGAAGTAGATGGATTGCTGAGAAATATTTTAAACTCATGGACTTTGGAGTTGAAAATTTCATAGTATTCTTATTTAAACAAGGTCTATGAAGAGCCTTGATCAAATTACTCAGTTTTTGGTCTTTGTCCCAAATATAAAATGGTATTGAGCTGTTTCATTGTCTGAAGGAAGAAAGCCAGAAGAGTTGTCCTTGTGTAGTCTCTTCTCAAATCCTATTATAATAATCTTCCTCCCATATACTTTGATGGTGAAGCAAGTCTCTTTTCTTTTGTTGCTGTTTTGCTGAGTCGGAATCCAGATAGAGTAGATAAGGAACCACGAGACTCCCTACATATTGTAACTGTAGCCAAGCACTTCTAAAAATATCTTTATTTTTGTTTAATAGGATGCAAAGCCATCACCTTACCCACTGTTATAAAGGTGTCAAAGTGCTAATGTAATCTTTAAAACTCTGTTATTGCTTCTCTGGGAGAAATAGGGGGTAAATCAAGTTTACACCCATACAGCACAACTCGAGGCATTTTGAAAGGAGCTCATTTTCCTTGGCTGTCACCAGGCAATAATAATGGTTGTAAACAACATATGCCAAACATCTGGGTCTTGTATTTTGAAGGACTACTGGCTTATCTTGTCTCTATTTATTCTTCCAAAAAAAAAATGAGAATTAAACAACTTTTTCACAAACATAAATTTTAATAGTTGTTATGCACAATAATACAGAATTCAAGCACAGGTTTTTATTTGATTTTATTTACAGAAATATTTTAGCCTTTTATTCTTTTGCTTGTAAATCTGGAGATTGAAAATGTGTGAAACATCTAGCCTTCTTCTTTGTTTGCTCAAACTATTTGATTTCTCAAACGGTCTCAAAAGATTTATCTTAAACTGGACATACCCCCATATCTATACTCTTTTCTCATCTCTAAAATACATAGTATGAAAATTCATATGTAAAGCTCTCCCTGCCTCACAAGGTTATTATAGTACTCAAGGACATAATGACATTAATAAAAGTAGCTAGATTTATTGAACACTATCTACCGAACTCTATTATATATTTTTTTCATTTAGTTTTATCCCCACAACAGAAGAGTTATTGATAGGGACACTATCATGCTTCCATATTATAGATAAGGAATTGGGGCTTGGAAAGATAGTTATTTGCCAATATTCCCCAGTGAGAAAGTGATAAAGATGGGTATGTAACCAGAATCTATGTAATTTCCAAACCTCTGCTTCTAAAAATTATATCATACTGTAAAAGCGCTTTGAAAACCATGAGGCACTATACTAATTTAAATGGGGTTCACCATGTACTTCACTCTTATACCAAGCTCCGTAGAACTGCAAAAGTTGAAGACACAGTCTTTGAAAATATGCACGTTATTGGTTAAAGAAAACCAACACATCACATCTAACATTAAGATGGATACAAAGAAGAATCTATTAAATTCCAAGGCATGCTTCAGGGACTGTAAATGCTATGTGTGTTCAGAGGTTGAGGTAATCCTGGAGGTTAGAAAATATAACAAAAAAATTATTCCTCTAATTCAAGGGGATAAAAAGGTAAATTGAAAATGTTGGGATAGAAGAATAGATCATTTTCAGCAATGATCTATTTCAGCATTGGCAATTCAAATCACCAGCAAGAGACACTTAATAACTATAAAACCTTTTAATTTTAAAACTTACTTTAATGTGAGGACAGGACCTTGTAATATATAAATTACATGCAAATGATAAGAGAACATACCAACTGAAAATTTGGAAACTGCAAGGTCACCTACAGCCAAAACATTTTCTAAAGTAAGAATGGAACCACCATTTCTCTTCCAAGGTGAGAGAAGTTGTATCCAGAGATTTGACTGAGTTTTAACTTTAATGCCCTTGAATAAAAGGGCTTTCTATTGTAATAAAAAGAAAATTATTTCGGTCAAACCTGCTGGCTATCACTATGCACATCAGGAGTTCTGGCTCTTCTGGACTCCCAACCCAAGAGGTGGATATTGGAAGATTTTTATAATATTAGATTTCTCTAAAAAGGACAGATGAAAGTCAGCTATCACCCAGGAGTGGCAACAGAGGAACTAACCGAGATTAAATAAGAAACATTATATCCAGCAACTTATACAAGATTTAAAGGCTAGTTCAGTCCACCTGAAGAAATAGCCAGTAACATGCCAAACAAAAATAATGTGGGTGGGAAGGTCAAGGGAGAGAAGCCGTAACTTGAATAAAATGAATTCAAAGTTATCAAATAACTGTACTGTCTTGTCTTCCTCTAAACAAACAGACAAATTACTTGCCAGCGGTAAACTCTTGTTTGGAACAGCTGAACTGGAAAACAATTTCTATGCAAAGCACCTGAGCCACAGTTTATTGCAATGACCATTTTAATGATATCCCTATAGGTACTACTTTGCCAACTAAGTACTACCCTGACTATAAAACCAGGGTTTGCTTACTATGATTGCTAAAAACACACTACTTCAGAACATCAAGGTAAAAGAGCTACCTTAAGTCTAAATTATGGAATGGCATAAAAGAAATTAAATTGTATGACCTGCATCAGGCTGTCTATGCAAGCATGAGCTAGTGAAGATTATAGGGAAAATTCTAGAGTGAATAGCCACAAGGAAATTCTTTATCGGTAATATCAGAGGGTTGAAAGAAATAATTTCTTTCATTCCTACCAGTTTTGTCATTATTTAATTTGGACACAGCATCTTAATTGCCCTTAAATGGATTATTTAAGGTAAGTAAACAGCTCAGTCTTTAAGTAATTATAAACATTCTTATGTTAAATTTTAATTTAACAATTCCTTTGTATTACAAGCATTATATTAATAATTAATGGACATTTGCCAAATGTCTCTCCTATAAAGTTGTTTTAAAAGATGTTGAGAAGATATGTCCCTTACCGTCTCTTAAGATTCTCTGTTTCCTACTGGTTCGAGCTCACATACCTTTCATAATGTAGCCTAACCTAAGCTAGTTAAAATGCTACTAGTTC
>JAQZBX010080213.1:0-13857 GCA_029593785.1 Cabassous unicinctus
TATGGCTAAAAGGAGTTATTAGGTTGTATGTAGGATAATAAAATGAAAAAATTGTTTTATAAACCCATGAAACTGCACTACACAAACTGTGAACCTTACACTAAACCATGGATTATAGTTAATAGTGTAATTATAAAAATGTGCTTTCATCAATTGTAACAAATGCTCCACACCAATGCAAGGTTAACCATACAGTGGTATAAGGGAATTCTGTATTTCTTGCATGATTTTTCTGTAATCATATAACCTTTCTAATAAAGAAAAAATGGAAAAAAATAGTAAATGAGGAAGCATTAATTTTGGTCTCTCTGCTTTTGAAGCTCCTGTGACTGATCCCTTACCTAATCCCAGATATTCTTTTCCAGGGTTAGTAATTTCATAGAGGAGCAGCAGTAGTGACATTAATCGTGATATAATCACCTCCTTGGGGAAGTTGAGACAAAAGTGAACTCTCCTGAGATTTTTTTCTATTGTTTCCTCTTAGTTTTTGCTCTAAGTGCACCTACAAAAGGCAAATTCTGCCATTCATGGAAATAATTCAGAACCACTTCTCAAGTTTTTGTAACCATACAACCAAATTAAGCAGGGTTTTAGAAGAGAGTTCACAAGCCCAATGTCATAGATTTTGATAATAATGAATGTTAGAGAGCTTTGGTAAGACTAAAACATTTTTAGGTACACAGAGAATTATTGTTATTATTATTCTATCTATTAAAGTAATTATGCATTCAAATAATTGACTTATAATTATTTGTATCCCTAAGAATACTGAAATCATTATCAATATTCAAAATTCAGTTGCTAATTTTAAAGTTCAAAAAGTTGCATTTGGTCTTTTAAAAATATAACAAATAAAACAATCATGAAAATAATAGGTAATCATCTATCTAGGAATGATTAAATATAGTCTTGCTAGGGGTAGAAAACAGAGTTTGTCATAAAAGTATGATTTATAGACTTGCTGATAAAGTGATTTGCTAGGGAAGTAGTTCAACATTCTTTTTTTTAGTTTAAGGAAAAGGCCATTTAGTCAAACAGTATCAGAACTTGGTCTTGGTATTTCTCCATTAGCTCACCTGATAGATACTTTTTGTTTGTTTCCCCTTCTCTGGAGAATGTTTAATTAACGCATTAATTTATAAAAAGTAACTTTTGTTTTTCTCTGAGTCAAATACTTGCATCTCAAGTATACTTTACCCTTTCATGTATAAACTAACAGTACCTGTAAAGCTGAAAGGATAAATGCAATATTGCTTATAGAATGCACTATTAGAAAAACTGTTGTATAATTGTGGTCTATTAATCTACAACATTTAGTAAGCACCCACTATTAGCCAGGAACTCTTTGGGAGTATTAAGGATACAATTGTAAACAAAACAAAGGCCTTGGACTCATGGAACTTGCATTGTGAAGGCATACAAGTGGGGTAGGAAAAAACAAACAAATAAGTAAGTGTTATGTCAGAAGATGATAAATGCTACAGGGGGAAAAAAAGTCAGAGAAGGGAATTAAGGAGAGTCTGGTAGAGAGATGGATGCTATTTATAGAGGCTGTTCAAGTTGACCTTTGAACAGAGATCAGTTGTAAGTGAGAGAGAAGCCATACTTATCTAGGAAAGTGTGTTTTAGGCAAGGAAATAGAAAGTGCAGATTCCCTGGGTCAAGAGTATACAGTGAGACCAACCTGCTGGAGGAAAACAGGTAAGAGAGAGAAAGGTTGCCTATGAGGACAGATTGGTAACCAAGGAGCTGGATTGAATACAGCCTTGTAAAGAATGTTGGCTTTTTGCTGAGTAAAATGGGAGGTAAGATGGGAAGAATGGCATAATCTAATATACATTTTAAAAAGACAATTCTGGTGGCTGCATTAAGAATAGGCTGAGCCAGTTAGAAGGTTGCAACAACACTCCTGGCTTGGAGTAGGATGATGCAGCTGGAAGGAGTGAGAACCAGTCCAATTAGTTTGTTGATGGTTTATGTATGGCATGTGAGGGAGTAGGAAGAATCAAGGATGAATCAATGTCAATATATGCTTTCTCCAGGCCATTGACACAGCCACTGCACTAAGACAGAATGTTCATAGCCCCAGCTCCATTGTATCTCTTGCCTCCCTAGTAACAAATAAAGTCTCTGGTTTTCCGTTTTCATGCAGTTCACAAATTCCCATTTTCACTTTATCTGTCTTCAAGTATGTGTGTATCTTATATAAAAGCAATAGCATCTTTCACACATAATCAAGTCTTCATTATATTTTCTCTCCTTTGATCTGGAAGTTGTTTCTTAAGACAGAAAATATATTGATCACCATCTATATGCTACAAATAGCAGTAAGTATATTGCATGCATTAATTCATTAAATTTCATAAAATTCCTATATATAATTATTGTTTATAAATACATTTACATGGAATTTATCCCTGCACTTTATAAGTTAAGAAGACAAAGTCTAAGGGGCACTATATGATTTACACAGGGTCATCCAGATGGATATGATGGAGCAAAGATTTGATACTAGATCAGTTGCTTTCTAGAACAGCTAATCTCACTAATTGCTGCACGTATATTTTAATGATTTAAGTATCAGAAGCTAGTTATTTTTTCAGTTATCTTAACATAACACACTATAGATAGACATCCTATTAAATATCTATGTTATTGATTACGGGTTAACCCAGAACTACTTACACTGGGCTTTGTTAAGGTCAGGATGGATCCCAGGCCCTGAAATGAGAGTAAATCCACAGGAATCCATAAAGGAAATGGTCCTAAGTCTCGATGTTGGGGAGGACTCAGGGTGAAGGTCACAGGTAGGGTTTGTGTGTATGGGCTTGTGGTGTTTTTGTATGTGCACATATAAGAACGTGGTTAAATAGCTTATGTCAGACCACTTACCTAGTAAATGTTATTTTGATTTTAAATGGGTAGCTTTCGCAAATAATATGTTTCAGTAGTTAATTTGGTTTAACTTTGTATATAGGCCAACTTTGATAAATTTTCCTGTGATTTTCTAGTCATTATTTATATATAGGTGTGCCCTATATCTGTCCCTTTTAACCTATATAGTTTATTTCAGATCTTCACAATTTTGAATGACATTGAAATTGCATTGCCTTTGGGAGAAAAAAAAAACACATGATCAATATAATCTAACAATATGCTCTAATCTAGAATGGCTTTGTTCTACCCTATAGCATTAATTTGAATTCAATAGCCCTTTAAAAAATGGAGCACAATTCAACATTACATAATAGGAAGCAACAGTCAACCCAAAGTAGAAGTGTATATATTGTCTTCATTTTTGTAATTAGCCAATGGAATTAAGTATTCCATTTTTCCTATTTAAATTTAGTGCTAGTTTTAAGATATTACTCTCTAGCTTTGTATTTTATATGATAATTTACAATAGTTCATTTGTACATCTAATCGTAGTTAGGATCAGCTATAAATGCATTATGCATATGCAGATAAATAAATAGTTGGAAAATTACCTGCACAAATCAGTGAAACACTTTGTATATTGCAATTAATGATAAGTAAAGTTCTTAAAACCCAGCTCATTTTCCACAAGAAGAAAAATTGTAGGTAATTATGAGAGCCCTTTCTAAACTATTTAAATCACCCATGATTGGCACTTAGTCTTTTGTATACAGCTCTATTTGGTTGATTTTGAATATTCTGTGAATTAAATGTGCATGGATTTCCTCTCATAGGCATTTTAAATGAATAGATTTTAAGAGAGAGCCCAGTCTTAAACTTCAGGACAAGAACACGAGGCCATCACCACCATATTCTCAGTTTGGAAATACGCTTTCTTTCCCTGTGGAATTCAATAGATTTGCATGACTGGTTGAGCAGGGTTTTGTTGTCATATCCTGGGTTACCTGAAAAGAAGTAGTGGTTAGCACAGCAATAGCAGTCCTGGGTATGTTTGGTCCTTGCAGCTGCTGTCTGTGCGTTTAATTGCATCTTACAATCTCCTCCACAATATGTCCCGAAGGCTTCTAGTGACACAGTCAGAGTGTGACAGTAAAGGATAAGAAGGTGAAAGAATAAAAACATTTCTAACCTGTCCCATTTAACCTAACAAAAATAATTTCAATATGGAGCTGCATGGAAAAATGAAATTAATGTAACTTATGGACTGTAGTTAACAGCAATATTGTAATATTCTTGCATCAATGTCAAATAAGATACTGTGTTAATAATGGGGGGGGGGGCAGGTGTATGGAAAAAATATAGACCATAGTTAGTGGTAATAGTCTGATGATGTTCTTTCATAATCTGTAACAAATGTTCCACAACAATGTAAGTAAAGTATTGGTGGAGTGGTGTTGTGTGGGAATTTTGCACATTATGTGTGATTGTTTTGTAAGTTCACAACTTCTCTAATAAAAAATATATATAAAATAAAAATTGATAATGTTAATAACAAACTTCATGGCCATGGAGTCATAGAAAAATCAGTATCTCTGATTCTAACCCCATTTCAGCAACCCTTCCATGGGATCTTGATATGTTTAGTTAGACCAGCAGTCTCTGAAGCACATGTGTCTCAGGGAGTTAATGATACCTCCTACTTAATGAAGAACTAGAGAAGGGTGTTGTACTTTTCTGTTCTATCTTCTTCCACTTTCTATTGAAACTAGAAACTCTAAAATCTCATATATATATATGAATCCAAACGTATTAAAAATTGGGGAATAAAGCTTCAAATTACAACAATATGAGAAGCCCTGTGGTGACAGGAATTATTTATTGATTACATTATTTCTTTTTATAAAAAAAAAAAACCTCTGGACTTTAAAAACACACAGCTACTTTGATTGGATGTCTTATATTACTGTTAAAAATCTTATATGTGATTTTATTTGTAATATATTCCTGTTTTTAACCCAGGAAATACAATGAGAACTATCTTTTTTCTTATTTAGGAATTTTAGGAAATTTTATGTTAAAAAAAGTTTATATCATTTGGTAAGTATAGGAATGGTAACTATAGAGAGAAATCACCCTTAAATTATACTAAAATATTTAAACATTTTAAATTATCATTTTGTAAAGAACAGGAGTGAGAAAAATGTGAGGATGGGGAGAGCAGAACAGACAAGTTTGAAGGATAATGAGAACAGACCCTTTGGGGATTCCCAATAGGTATAAGTGCACTAGAGTTTCTGGGGATATACCTAGGACAAGCAAAGCCTGCAAGAAATATTTTAATGAGAGACAAAACTGATGCTGTACATTTTACAGTGTATTAGGATTGATACAGTTATTTTGTGTTTGATATAATATAGGCTCAAGGTTCAGAAAACAGTATTAAAATGTGGATAGTCATGCCATCAGTCAGGCTATTAAGATTATAGTGCAAGTCACAATTCTGGTTGCATTCATAGAGCCGGCACCTGCAATACATAAAAAGTAGAATAGGGACTCATCAATCACAGCCATGTTATCAGATGAATCTGTGAAATTTAATATGGGCAAATGGATTTGATTTACTTTATTGGCTGTGTAATCTGTAATATGAGTATCCATTTTACCTCTGGCTTTCTAAGTCCTGCTGACTCATGAACACACCATGTACCATACCAATTCTCTAAAGGAAAAACCAACAGGTGTTTTCACAACTGTTCAGAATTTTCCTGCTCCTTCCAACCTCACTATTCTCCTATTTCACCACTATGATCATAATTACATACTCATTTCTACTTGGCCCCATTTGTACATTATCTTGTTTTCAGGACCTTGATCCTGGCTCTATAAACCTATCTCTATCTATCTGTCTGTCTGTCTGTCTGTCTGCCTGCCTGCCTGTCTGTATAGTTATCTCGCTGTCTAGCTATATTAGAGAAGCTGTAGGTTTACGGAAGAATCATGTATAAAATATAGAGTTGCCATATATTACCCTATTATTAAGTCTTGCATTAGCATGATACATTTGTTACAACTGATGAAAGAACATGTTTATAATTGTACTATTAACTACAGTCCATGGTTATAAACCAATTCTTAACATCAGTTTTGCATCCATTGAGTTTTGGTGATTTTCCACTCTGTCTGTCATTAGAGCTTATTGGACTTCTGAAAGTATTATGGTTTTGTTCCAGCTATAGTTTCTATAACCCCTCTAGCACTGTGTGTGAAATCCTACATACAGTGCCTCACACTTAAAACACTGTTCCTCACCTTTACCTTTGCTATCGTTGAAATGAGGAAGGAATGGAAGGGATTTGTGAGATAGCAAATTAAGACTTAAAACATTATATTATTGTAATTTAACTAATAAAGTTAAAATACAAAAAAAGGTTCATACATGAAAATATTAGGAATACAGAATTTAGAAAATCTTAGACATGATTATTAATAATTCATCACTTAAACATAGACAACATGAAGCCTGCAAATATTTTTTAAATGATAATTTCAAACAATGTTATCAGAAGTTTAAAGTTTTAGTAAAGAATTACTGGATAGGTCAAGATCTAAAGTCCAAATTGAGGTGCTACTATTATTGAACAATCTTACCTAAAATTTTGAATCATTTTATAAAATTGCAAAAGTATTTTCATGTGTAATTATAGCAAGGTTGTTGATTCATGGTCTCAGATTTGCAGTATATACCTTTTATTCTGTACTGATATTTAATATCAGGAAATTCCATGTAAAATCCTAAATTACCAGTTTCACTAGAAAAAATTTCAAAGATCTAGTTATTATAGACCTGTATATCCACATGTCAAAAATCAAGCCAAGCAGAGGTTCTCACAATTTTCCACATTTCTTATTGAATTTTTAAAATCAATTATTTATTTTGTATTCATGGAATTTTCCAATTAGCATATTCTGTTCTTTTTCATCCTTTTTATTTTGACAAATTTCAAACTTATGACAAAGTTTCAATAACAGTAAAAAGTACTCTCATCTTCCCATATGCATATATCTATATATTTGTTTCTGAATCACTTAAAAGTTATAGGCATCAAATTTCTTTTTTCTTTTAGTGTATATTTCCTAAGAACAAGGAAGGGCATAACCACAATATAATTATTAAATCATTAAACAAAACATCTGTAGGATGCTATTATTTACCACATCCATATTTACATTTTTTCAATTGTCTCAATAATGTCCTTTATAATTATTTAGTTCCAGTCCAGGATCCAGTCAAGGATCATGCACTGTATTTACTTTTCACATATGTTTAGTACCCCTTCTTTGATCCTCAGCTTTTCTTTATATTTTGGGCTTTGTCAGTTTGAAGTGCACAGTCAATGCTTTTACAGAAGATCATTCAGTTTGATTTGTCTGGTGTTTACTAACAGATAGATTCATAGATTTTGGACTTACGGTGGGGAAATCACAAAAATGATGCTGTGTTCTTCTCATTGTAACCCATCAGAAGACACATGATGTTGGCTTGTCCCATATTGGTGATGTTAAATTAGATCATTTTACTGAAGTGATGTCTACCTGGTTTCTTTGCTGTAATACTAATTTGTTTTCTTTTACAATTAAGTAACTTCTGATGAGATACTTAGAGATTATGTATATATCCAATTTCTCATCACACATACACACTTATACCTTCTAGTGAGCATCCATTGATGACTTTATAATTACATAATCGCTGCTCCATTTTTAGTTGGCATTCTACTGTAAGGAAAAGATCTTCCTTCCTCCCTCCCTCCCTCCCTTCTATCATGACTAAGGGAGTCTTATTTGATTTTGATTTAGTGGGTTATAATCCATCATTTATTATGATATTAAGATATTATTATGATTATTTTTCCAGATTTCACCAGTGGGATCCCATACAAGCTGGCTGCTCTGCTTTTTGACATGACTATATCATTCTATGAATACTGCTATTTCTGGCAGAAAAAAATATTTTAGGCCCACCTTGTACTTTCCCTGCTACAGCCCTTGAAGTGACCATTTTTCTAGTCCTGGATCCTCTTACTGGCAAATAGCATTTGGAAACCATTATCTGGGCACTAGGCTTTCCCGTTTTTAGTGGTAGGAATTTATTATTTATTGACTCTTGCTGCTCCTTATGGTAACTTTTAGGGACACAAGTGACTACTGAGTACTTGAAATGTGCCTAGTATAACTGAGGAACTGAGTATATGATTTAAATTAATTTTAGTAAACTGTAAATATAAATTTAAAAACAAATTTTAAGAATTTTTGAAAAAACAGATATATGAAATCTTCTTTTTAACTATCACTTTTATGATATGTAAATAGAATTGAAATATTTCTGAAGAAAATGTAGCATTTAAATTGAGGTGTTTAGAAAGTATAAAATGCACATTGTATTTTGAGGACTTAGTATGAAATAAAGAATATAAATTTTCTGATTGATATTTTATGCTAATTCTATGTTGAAAATATAATAATTGAATACATTAGGTTATATAAAATATATTATTAATATTTATCACCTATATTTTTAACTTTAAAAAATTTTCACATCTAGAAAAGTAAAGCTTCACATGTGATTTACATTATCTTTTACTGGTCCTCATTTTCTGGATCAGTACTCTACTAGACCTTTTATAAAGACACACACACACGCACATAAATACATACCCATTTCTGTATATATCTTTCTACTAATACACATGGCCTACTTATATTTAATTTTATTTATAAAATCGTGTTTTCATATCTCTATTTCTAATTCCAGCTGAACAATACAGGTTTTATTCTAATCTTTTTCCTTTACATCTATAACTTCCTTCTCCAAGAGGGTTGTCTGATTCCCATTATTCTCAATATATATATTCATTTGCTTTAACTTAGAATTCAGTGAAAGTAGTTGTGAGTTGCTTAAAATACTATTTCCAAAAGGAAATTTACTAATAAGCGTTTGATATTTGTTTGTAGTTTGGGGATAAATTTTACATAATGAATACAATTATCCTGAGGGGATAATGTGTTTGGAAGAATCTATACAGATTTGCAGCATCTCCTCATTCAAGTTACAGAATATATACATCAAAGAATGCTTCCTCATGTTCATCTCCACATAATCCCTGCCCACCACAAGCAAATATTGTTCTGAATTCTATCATAGATTAGTTTTGCCTTTATATAAGTATACGCACATAGTATGTTCTTTGAGGTTTTTGTGTCTTTTGTTCAATTTAATGTTTCTGAGATTCATCCATATGGTTTTAAATTCATTCTTTTTTGATGCTGAGTAGTATTCCATTGAATGACTATATCATAGTTTGTTTATTAATTTTTATATTAGATATTTGTCTTTTTTAGAAATTAGGGGTATTATTAATATAGCTGTAAACATTATTTTACAAGTCTTTTTGTGGAGACACATTTTCATTTTTCTTAGGTATAAATTGAGAATGCAGTTACTGGGTGATAGGGTGTGTGTATGTTCAGCATTATAAGAAACAGTTTTCCTAAGTTGTTCTAAAATTTTGCACTCTGAAAGGAATGTATGAGTTTCGGTTGATGCAATAATCCCCACATTTGGCACTGAATTTTTAAAAAATTAGCTGTTCTACTGAATGTGAAAAGTATCTCATTATGTTTTAATTTGCATTTCCTTTATGACAGATGATGTCTGTCATGTTTTCATGTGTATGTTGCCATTTGTGTATCTTCATTTGTGAACTGCCTCTTCATAAATTTTCCATTTTTTAATTTGGAACTTTGTCTTTTTATTACTGATTTATAGAGTTTCCTTATGTATTCTGTATACAAGACATTAATTAGATACATGGATTGCCTATCTGTGGTTAATATTGCATCTTCTAAATGGTGTTTTAGATAACCCAAACTTTTTGGTTTGTATGAAGTGTTTGTGTGTGTGTGTTGTTTTTTGTCTTTTGTTTTTCTTCAGTGTTTACTCTGATAGCCAATGTTTTTTACTGCCATTTCTAAGAAATCTTTCCATACTCAAGAATTGTGAATGCAAGTTCCCATGTTGTTGTTTATTCCTAGAAGCTTTATACTTTTAGATTTTACATTAAAACCTATGCTCCATCTTCCTTTGTGTGTGTGTGTAGTCCTAGTTAGACTCAAGGTTTATTATACTGCCTATATATTTATCCAGTTATTCTAGCACCATTTTTTGAAGTCTTTCTTTCCTCAATGAATTGCCTTTCTGTCTTTATCTAAAATTAGTTCTCTCTATATAAGTGGGCTTATTTGTGGACACTGTTTTCTATTATTCAGTTTTCCCAGCCATACACTAATACTGTACTGTATTAATTAGTGAAACTTTATAATGTCTTGAAATAAAAAATGTAATAATTATAAATCTTCTCTTTATTTTCAATTTCTTCTATCTCCTGTTTCTTTTTTCCTTCATTTTTCACTCTATTATGAGTCCAAAGATTTTGGATATAAACTTTAGAATTGGCTTTCACTTTCGACCAGAAAAAAAAAGCTTTTGACTTTTTCTTGGGTAGCATTTACTCTACAGATCATATGATAGCAATATTGAGTGTTCCAACCCATAATGAACTTGTTATATCTCTCTTCTTATTTAGGTCTTAATTAAATTCTCTTGATGTCTTTGTAGTTTTCTGTGCAACAGACTTGCATGTCTTCAGTTAAATTAATTCCTTAATATTTCATGTTTCCTGGCAAAATTGTACATGTAGTAGATTCTTTGCTTTTCATTTCCAATTATAGATGTAAGTTTTTCAAAATACTTAGGTTTTTGAATACTGATCTTGTATCCAGTGACTTTGCTGAATTCATCTATTAGATGTATTTTTAAATTTTTTTCTTTAGTCTTCTATGTAAACACATGTCATTGACAATTTAAATTTACTTCTTTCTTAGTCATTTAAAAAATTTATGTCATTTTAAAATTGATTTCTTGCATCTGCTAGGACTTATAATACAATGTTAACTGGAAGTAATAAGAGAAGAAATCTTATCCTTGTTCCCAATTTTAGGGAAAAATTTACTCATTCTTTCTGTTTAGTATGATAGCTGAAGCTATTATTATATGGTCTTTTATAAGATTAGATAATTTTCCTTCTGTTACTAGTTTGTTAAGAGGTTTTATTATTGATGGGGGTTGAAACGTCTTAAAACCTTTTTTTTTTTTATTTATTGAGGTGCTCTCATGATACTTCTGTATTTTATTAATTTGGTGAACTACATTAAAAGCTTTTCAAATGTCTAAACAATCATGCATTTTTGGAATAATTCCCACTTAGTCATGATATATTATTCATTTTACATAATTCTGATTCTATTTTCTAGTATTATATTGATAAATTTTTTATCTATCTTCATAAGGGAAACAAAATTTTCATTTTCATTTTGTGTAATGCTTTTTCTTTTCCATTTTTTTTTAATTTAAAGAAGCTTTAGATTACATAAATATTGCATAAAAAATATAGGGGATTCCCATATACCCCACCCCCACCTCCCACAATTTCCCACATTAACATCTTTCATTAGTCTGGTATATTTGTTACAATTGCTGAACACATTGAAACATTGTTACTAATCATAGTCTATAGTTTCCATTATTGTTTACACTTTACCCCACACAATTTTATAAGTTTTGACAAAATATATCATGCTCTGCATCCATCATTCTGCTGTAATAAGGATAATTCCAATGTCCCAAAAATGCCCCCATGTTATACCTATTCTTCCCTCTCCCTCCCCTCAGAACTTCTGGTGACAATTACTTTACATCATTGTTACAAGTTGTTCCACCGCTAGAATAACAATAAATTTACTTTAATCCATAGCTGCATTCCCCCCTTATGTTTCTTCATTCTTCAATCTTGAGGATTTGGGGATGGTGATGTCTACTCTGCTTCCCATTGAGAAGGAGCTGAGATCCCATGGGGCAGATGGATGGACTGTCTTGCTTGTTGTGGTAGATACTCTGTTTTTGGGGATGGGCATTATCCATCATCACTCTTTTGTTAGTTGTCCTGGGTGAGTCCAGTGAACTGGAGAGTAGGTGTTGCAACTCTACTGAGATTAATGATCAACTGTCATATGTACAGGCAGAAGAATCAAATCACTGGGACATATATTTAACACGTATAGTGCTAATTGTAGGTTCAAATAATTGGGGCAGAAGAGCCATGTGTAGGGAAAGAATAAATGAGTTGTGTTAGTGATCAGCCAAAGCAGTGCTGATGCAAAATACCAGAAATCTGTTGGCTTTTATAAAGGGTATTTATTTGGGGTAGTAGCTTACAGTTACCAGGTCATAAAGCATAAGTTACTTCCCTCATCAAAGTCTGTTGCCACGTGTTGGAGCAAGATGACTGCCGATGTCTGCAAGGGTTCAGGCTTCCTGGGTTCCTCTCTTCCCAGGGCTTGCTTCTCTCTGGGCACAGCTGCCCTGCTCTCTCCACAAGGCCACCTGTAGACTATCAGGTGACTGGCTCTGTCTCTGTCCCCAGGGCTTGATTCTCTCCAGGCTTAGCTGCTCTACAGCTCTGTGTGCTTACTTCCTAGGGCTCCAGCATTAAAACTCCAACAACTCTTCTCCTCTGCCATGAAGCTTTTTCTGTGAGTCCCTGTTAGGGTGGGGACTCAACGTCCTACTGACATGGCCCAATCAAATCCACAACCATAATTTAATCATGTCCAGATACAGACCAGTTTACAAACGTAATCCAGTATCTATTTTTAGAATTTATAAACAATGCCAAACTGCCACATGAGTCTAAATCTGTTACAGTGGTGAGCATTAAGGCCCACTAACAGGATGCTGAATTCCTGAGATTGTCTGCTCTACTTATAGTATCTAGATGTTTCTAGATCCCTCAGGAGCACTCTGAGGCACTGTTTACTGTGACAGTCAATGAGATCCTGCTGAGATGTGCCTAAGCGCAACCTCTGGAATGACAAGTTTGATAACATGGTTATATGTACCTCAAAATGAGTTTGGAAGAGTTTTTTCCTAAGCTTACACTTTACATGTTATATCTTTCTTGTTCCTTTTGCTTTCTATCTGTGTCTTTCTAATTAAAACACAACTCTTATAAACAGAATTGGATCTTCCTTTTTTATTCATTGTGACAATATATGACTTTTTCATTTATCAATGATAAATTATTGATGAATGATTTACATACAATAAACTGCATCCTCTTAAGGCATATAATTTGATGAATTTTGGTATATTTCATTAAATCACTACACAATCATATAGACAGAGAATTTTTTATTTCATTTGCTTTTAATATAATTATGGATAAGATAGGAATTAGACCTACAATTTTGCTCTTTGTTTTCCCTTTGCAGTATCTTTTCCTGATCCTCTGTTCCTTCTTTCTTGCCTTCTTTTTTGTTAATCAAATAATTTTTATTATTCCAATTTGTTTACTTGAATATATTAAGTTCTATTTTCTTATCAGATTTGTTAGTAATTACTCTTGAGAATGCAACATATACCTTTAATTTATTCACAGTTTATTAGATATTTTTATCAGTTAACATTAAAAATATTTAAGTTGCACAAAATAGAGTTTTATTTACCCCATCTGCATTTTATGATAATTCTGTTATATATTTCTCATCTGCTAATGTTGTGAACACCCCAAATAAAAAGTTTTATTTTTGCTTTTAACAATATGGTATCTTTTAAAGAATTTAAGAGATGAATAAAATGATAGTCTTTTATTCTCACCCACATATTTATCATTTCTGGCTTTTATTCTTTCTTGTAGATCCACATTTTCATCTGGTGCTATGTCCCTTCAGTCTTGAACTCCCTTTAGGTTTTTGTGTGTTTATGATTCACGAATTCAGTTTTCCTTTATCTCAGAATGTCTTTATTTATCCTTTATCTTTGAAAGACAGTCTTAGTGCATATAAATTTTGTAATTAACAAATCTT